>VMDR010001443.1:0-127142 GCA_007922815.1 Macrotus californicus | reverse complement strand
CCCCAACGACATTATAAACTGGAGGGTATACTGGCTCACTTGCTTGGTCTGACCATTCGCTACTTCAGGACCAATCGTGCAGGGAGCCGAGGAAAACCCACCACTTTTTGACTGACGTGTGACTTGAGAGAAAAGGGAGCATCAGCCCCTTCAACCACCACAAAACACAGGTGGTCATGTAACCGCAGCTCACTGTTGGCAGCATGGAGCCCCAGGCCCTGTGTCCCCTGAAAACAGATCCATGCTCCCGATCTTAAAAAATAAAAACCATCACACTTCCAGCCAAGATGGAGGTGTAGATAGACACACTGTGCCCTCACACAACCAAAAGGACAACAAATTTAAAAACAAAAAACAACCAGAACTGCCAGAAAATCAAGCTGTATGGAAGTCCAACAACCAAGGAGTTAGAGAAGAAACACTCACCCAGACCGGTAGGAGGGGCAGAGACGGGCAGCTGGGCAGAAAGAACTCATGGCAAGGCGGCTGGCAGACTGGGTGGTCCCACACCCACATGCAGATAAACCAGGAGGAAGAACTGGGGAGCAAGACAGACCACACAACCCATGGTCCCAGTGCAGGGAAATAAAGTCTCAAACCTATGACTGAAAACTCATGCAGGAGTTGAGGTAGCAGCAGGGGACACTCCCACCCTCACAGGAGAGTTCCTTGGAGAGACCACAGGGTCCTAGAGCACACACAAGCCCACCCACCTAGGAATCAGCACCAGAAGGGCCCAATTTGCCTGTGGGTAGCGGGGAAAATCACTGAAAACTGGCAGAAGGTGGAGCAAGCAGCATTGTTCCCTCTCGGACTCTCCCCCACAAACAACGTCACAACACAGCGATGTGGCAGCCCCGCCCTGGTGAACTCCTAAGGCTCCCCCCCTTACTCCGTAACAGGTGCGCCGAGACAAAAACAATGGCCCAAATGAAAGAACAAATCAAAGCTCCAGAAAAAAATACAACTAAGCGACGAAGAGACAGCCAACCTATCAGATGCACAGTTCAAAACACTGGGAATCAGGATGCTCACAGACTTGGTTGAATTTGGTCACAAACTAGATGAACAAATGAAGGCTATGTTAAGTGAAATAAAGGAAAATGGACAGGGAACCAACAGTGATGGGAAGGAAACCAGAACTCAAATCAACGGTGTGGACCAGAAAGAAGAAAGAAACATTCAACCAGAACACAATGAAGAAACAAGAATTCAAAAAAATGAGGAGAGGCTTAGGAACCTCCAGGACATCTTTAAACGTTCCAACATCTGAATCACAGGGGTGTCAGAAGGAGAAGAGGAAGAGAAAGAAATTGAAAACTTATTTGAATAAATAATGAAGGAGAACTTCCCCAATCTGGCAAAGGAAATAGACTTCCAGGGAGTCCAGGAAGCTCAGAGTGTCCCAAAGAAGTTTGACCTAAGGAGGAACACACCAAGGCACATCCTAATTACATTACCCAAGATGAAAGATAAAGAGAGAATCTTAAAAGCAGCGAGAGAAAAGGAGACAGTAACCTACAGAGGAGTGCCCATAAGATTGTCAGCTGGTTTCTCAAAAGAAACCTTGCAGGCAAGAAGGGGCTGGAAAGAAGTATTCCAAGCCATGAAAGGCAAGGACCTACATCCAAGATTATTCTATCCAGCCAAGCTATCATTTAGAATGGAAGGGCAGATAAAGTGCTTCCCAGGTAAGGTCAAGTTCAAGGAGTTCATCATCACCAAGCCCTTACTATATGAAATGTTAAGGGGACTTATCCAAGAAAAAAAAGATCAAAAATAGGAACAGTAAAATGACAACAAACACAGTTATTAACAACCGAACCTAAAACAAAAACAAAAACAATCTAAGCAAACAACTAGAACAGGCACAGAATCACAGAAATGGAGATCACACGGAGGGTTATCAGCAGGGGAGTGGGTGGGGAGAGAGGGGGAAAAGGTACAGGGAATAAGAATCATAAATGGCAGGTAGAAGATAGACAGGGGGAGGTTTAGAATAGTATAGGAAATGTAGAAGCCAAAGAACTTATATATATGACCCATGGACATGAACTAAAGAGGGGAAATGCAGGTGGGACGGGGTGTGCAGGGCGGAGGGGAATAAAGGGGGGGAAATGGGACAAGTGTAATAGCATAATCAATACAATATATTTAAAAAAAAACAAAAAATAAATAAAGTATGCATCAGCCTCAAAAAAATAAATAAAATAAAATAAAAATAAAAACCGTGGAGCCACAGGCCCTCCCAACAGGCACAACGACTGCATGTTTTTAACTTTCCATAAAGCACATCTCACAACCAGATTCATCCTTAGCAGATGTGACCTGCTTTTCTTGCCAACTGGTTAAATATCAGAATAGGAAAGCCTAGTGTGAATGGGGCAGTGCGTGTCACACACAGAACACGAAAGTTTAGAGTTGAGTTTTGAGAAAGGCAACATTAGTACCTTCACAGTCAACAAGGTTCGCTTGGCCAGCCGCCATGGGACACACAAGAAACAAATGTCATCTCTCAGTTCCAACAGCTGACACCAGGGTGGAAAAAACATCTTTGTCTTATAAAAACGGATTCAAACAAATAGAAAAATAAGAATCACAAGGCGAACTCTAGCACAAAGAAGGAAAACGAGTCACTTCAGAAGATGCAGCAAACCAATTTGCTGACATCAAATGCTCATGTATTATTTAGACAGGCATACCTAAGCCTCTTAGCAAATTAGATTGGGAATGAACTTTTTTACATTTACAAATAAACCTCAATTAAAAACAATAAAAGATAACTGCATATTAAATGATGAAAATGTACAACTTACCCCCAAAACAGGTGTCAACGGTATACTGGAGTACCTACAGAATAAAAAAGACAAAAAAAAAAAAATGTTAAGATTGTGAGGGAAAAGAGAAAATATTGTTGTTATTTGCAGACAATAAAATTATACACATCAAAATCTAAGAAAATTCAAAGAAAAAAATATTATCAATAGCCTTAAAAATTACTAAATATAACATTGATCTATAAGTAGCAGTAGTGTTGGATATGTGCAATTATCAATTACATACTGGAAAAGAAAAAAGGCCCACTTTCAATAGAATAGAATTACAGAGCACCTTAAATTAAGGTTAACAAAGATGTGCAAGAGATTGTCAGTTAAACTTTACTGAACACAGATTTGGCTCTGCTTCCTTTTTAAAAAATCCCAATAAAATTCCAGGAAGGAATTTTAGAAGTATTAAATCCCTAAGAAAATGGTAGGAGGGATACTTTTTAAAAGACACGTTCCCATGACCAAATGGCAAACAGGTGACGCTGCATAACATCCCACACCCCTTTTTCAAAATTGTCGGAGGTTTCTCAGCCCTGACATAAAATACCGCTAGGCTGTAGTACGGAAGTTACTTCATATGTGTGAACCTCAATTATGCACAAATGCCTTATGCTTACTGCACTTACAAAACTGTAAAACCAAATAAAACTTAGCAATAAATCCAGACAAAACTACAGAAATCAGTTACTTTGGAATCAACACCACCAACTCAGGGAGATGGATGGGGGCTCCTTTACTGAAACTAAGTTTCTATTCTCAATGTCAATACAGAAGCTAAGGGCCACCAAGCAAGTTCCTTTGAGACCTGCCTGTCATTTCCTTGGGCCATCCAACCAGTCATGTCCCCGTAACATTTTTTTTTTTTTTTTGTAGCTAAGCGGTCCTCACAGCAGCCCCTAAATCACCTGGCTTTCCCTAGTCAATCTCTGCTCCAGGATCGTGGAGGGCTCCTGGTGCCCATGTGACCTCAGCCTCATATGCAAACATGCTTGGACAAGGGCATGATGAGTTAGTCATCTGCTGGTCACCCAGGTAGCCCAGCACGTGTTTTAATTAAAAGTTAACGTGATCTTCAAGGATGCCCATCGTCTGTGAGAAAGAAGCTAAAACAGGACCACCAACTAGATGCCAGGGACATGAGAGCATTTCATTTCTCTCTCATGCTCCTCTTCCCAAGTTTAGATCACAGGAACTGGAATCAGAAGAGAAAATGATGAAGCAAACTTCCTATTATGCCCCTCACGCCCTCTCTTTTGGGCTGCACATCTCTCGGGTTGAAGTCTGGTATATGTCAGAGGAAGGAAAGATGATAAACCTTTAATGAGGGTATGAGGCTAAGGTTGAAAGCTAGATGGCATTTGATTAGACTGGACTTTTTAATGATGGCAAGTGATAGAAAATGATAGGATCTGCCACTATTAAGAGCTGGGAAGGGCAGATTCAACACGAGGATGGTGAGCAGAAGGAAAAAAAACCCACCACATTCAGGTTTTAATGAGTCAGAACCTCAACAAAAGACATAGAAAAACCATTAAATTATATTCCACTGAGTTGTGGGATTCGATGAATTTAGGCGCCAAAAGAGCCAGGTTGGAATCTTGTCCCTGACCTTATCTGCTGCATATCTCTGGACAAACTGTATTAATTGCTCTACATATTAATTTTTCATCTATAAAACTGGGATAACACTACCAGCTTCCCAGGCCATTCATGGAGTTGCACTGGCAGGGAACCCGACAAGTGTGCTTGTTCTTTCTCTCCGTAGTCTTTTTTCTGCTTCCTTCATGTATACCCACACAGCATTTCCGAACGCGTAAGATGGTATAATCAGTTGACACGTAATTCTGTGTTTTGCTAAATCACTGCAGGCTTTGACGCTTCTCATATGTTGAAACTGTCATATATCACCATTTTGATATGTCAAAGAAGCTGTCATTTGCAAAAGTTTACTTAGCTGGCTCCCTCCCGTGGGGAAGTTTGATTGTTTCCAAGCTCCTCCCCCCAATATAAACTGCGATGTCGGTAACATTCCAAAGAAATCACTTTCACTCTCTCCCTATCCCCAAGGACAAGAGGGCTTGGGCAGGCATTATTACCCTGAAGTGCAATTATGTGTTCTATCAATTAATATTCTATTGGAATCTCCTTAAAGTGTCAATGTTTCTAGAATACCTGGGCTTGTAATTGGAGGAGGGGAAAAAAAGCTTCCTCTTGACTTGCATGTCTGCACGTCTCCCCGGGAGACCGTGCAGTTATTTAACGTACCCTGGTTTAGGGGAAACCCCCACTGAGTCCCCACAGGGACTTTCCAAGACCCTTCCCAATTCACACTCAGGATTAAACCGCCTGTAATAATGTCATACCAGTGTATTAACGAAACGCACTGATTCAGTTCCATCAGCCCTTTTATGACGTGCAATGCAGCCCCACCTCCCCAACGGGCTGCAGGGAAGCGCCTTTATCCTTCCCGGGGCCGTACTAGAGAAGTCTCTCCCTCCTATCTGCCATCTGCTCTCATGCTGCCTTTCGTCCCAAACCCCAGTTGCTCAAGTCTAATTACTATCAACGCTACCTGTTCAGGTGGCTTAAAGTCCTGAGGGTCAGTTACGCTCTCCCGCATTCCCTACAAGAGCTTATGGGGAATGCCCACATTTCCCGAGCACACAGTCCCTCCACACGCACGTGGCCTGCTCCACCCCCAGGACTACGGCAGGGCCTTATGAAGCCTCTGTGGACACCTCCTGCCCAGCTTCTCCTTTCCGGTGTGTGGTTAACCTGCTGTTGGCCCCAGTCTCCGCCCACTGCCTCAGGCAAGCACAAGGTAAAGCACCTACGTCTGTCTGATTATTTCTGATAAAGGCCCCAGGAAAGAAGCTGTTCGCACGGAACGAGTTGTGAGCCTGGTCAAATGAGACAGCCTTGTGAGTGTGGGGCAGGGAGGCCTTCCAGAGAACCAGAGAATGGGCTCAGCCATGGCCGTGCTCTGGGAAACGGAGCCCAACCCCAGCCGCTGTCCCTGCAGTGGCAGCCAGGACTCTGGTTTGCATGCTAGTGCAGGCTTCTCCTAGTCAAGGCTGCCAGGAGCAGGGGACAGCAGGGTGGGAATGCGATGCGTACAACCACAAGGTGTGTTCTTCTTGGGGACACGAAGCCTTCTCCTGAATAAAGTCTCCTTAATGGCCTCAAGCCTTTGTTTCACTTTCAAGGTTCTGAAAACTTTGATTCTGACAACTGCAGCCGGTATGTCCAATGCTTTAATGCAAAGAGGGTTATGGAAGGCTGTGACTCTGCTGCTGTCACCCCACCTAGCAGCTCCTTAAGTTGTTCCTGAGCTGCCGGCTTTGTCTCTCTCCAAAGCATCCTGTGCATGGGTGGCCGGTTAATCCTTCGGAAACCCAGCTGGGACCAGATCGCCACCAGAGAAACCTCTGATGGATTCACGCAGTCCCTCTCCCTGGTCTGGTAAACACGAAGGTCTGCCACAGTTTTGCGGCACGCCTCTCCCTGACGTGGGCGCAAGTTCCCGCACAATGTCCCCAGCCTCTAACTGACTAGCTTTTCTGGGCTTCTCGCCTCAAATTTTTCTTCCTCAGGAGAGAACGCTGGCTGTTGAATGGGACCTGTTTCAATGAACCAGCAGCCCCCACGCTTTGCAGGTGGAAACACTGGCTGGATAAGGGGCAGGAGCCTGAGGAGGAGGGAGAGCGGAGCCCCTCTGGGCTGTTTGTGAGGTCAGCGGCCTTTTCTGATTTATTCTTGCTGAGCCCATGGAACTGGGCTCCGCTGACTCACCACCATTTGCAAGATCATATCTGATTAACATCAGCAAGACACTCTCTGCTTGGAATTTGTGAAATTTGAATGTCTCTAGCAAAAGTCTAGGATAAAACCCCTGCATGGTTTCATAAAAACGGCATGGAAATAAGAAATCGATAGAGTCGATTTCCAACTCCATTTTATGGTAGGCGCTATGCCTGGCCTTCGGGAGGTCTGAGAATAGCACCCGATTTGGTGTTTGACCTTGAAAATCTTACAACCATACCAGACTAACAGACCTAAAATGTAACTAAATATCAGAAAAATGAATTAGTAGCATACACTATGTTAATGTTTGACTACAGCCGGGAGAGGGAGAGGTCAGAGGGGTCTCCTGTGGGTGAGGGGTCTGAGCCGGGTTGTACGGGGTTCGGGGAGAAAAAGCGGGGGAGGACTCTCAGGACCGGATGTGGGGAAGGAGGCCTCCACCACGCGTTCGCGTTCAGGCCAAGAATCTCACTGCAAGTGCAGCTTGTGCGCTGTCCTTCTTGTGAGTCTGCGCCAGCACATCCCAGGACCCGAGTTGGAACAAGCTCCTCACATATTTCCAGTGGACACCAGTCAGGCTGGGACCCAAAAAGATGAAGGCCCGAGTGTGTGGGAGGGACTCAAGATCTGACAAGTGGATTTAGTGACAAGTGTCATTAAATGACATTTGTGGCCCCGTTGTCCTCTGCAGAGGGGGCCGTGCTGTGCATTGCAGGGTCTCTAGCAGCATCCCTGGGCCTCCCTCCAGGGGGAAACTAGCATCCCCACCTTCCGGCACAAAAGCCAAAAAGGCCTGCCGGTACTTTCAAATGTCACCTGGTGGAGAGAGGTGCAAAATCACCCCCAGCTGAGAACAGAGCCACCACTTCTTAGCAGCGCTCACAGTTCTGTGGGTCGGCAGGGCTTGGGAGAGCTCCCCCACCTGGTGAGTCTCTGGCAGCAGGCTACAGAAACTGGGGGGGTGAGGGCCCAACTTATAGAACATACAGCGGAACTGGAACTGATTTCAGGAGTGCTTTCTCCACAGCTGAGTTGTCCGTGAATATTTTACAGTGAATGAGTGAATGAACATTCTCTGTCTTCACTTTTTTTTCATTCTAAGGCAAGTCAAATAAACAGAGCAACTGAGATCTGCAGTCCGCTCTGCTGGAGACCGAGAGCGACCACGGAAAACACCTGTCATCAAAGGTGTCCCGTGGCACTCCACAGTGCCTCATTCTCACCAGACAACGTAAAAACCCAACAGCCAAGATTAATAAAGCGGAGACCAGCAAGACAGAAAAAAAATCGGTGAAACTAGGAGTTGTTTTTTCTGAAAAGAGAAGGCACACTGGCACACTTCAGCTAGGATAACCATGGAGACAGAGAAAGAGACAACTCAAAGACACAATTATAAATTAAAGAGGAGATGTTACAACTGGCAACACAGAAATACAAAAGATCGCAACAGACTCCCATGAACAACTGTGTGCCAACGCACTGGACAACCTAGAAGAAATGGATAAATTCCTGAGGACATGCATTCTACCAACACTGAATCGTGAAGAATCAGAAAAGCCTGAACAGGCCGGTAACGACTAAGGAGACTGAAGCAGTAATCGAAACCTCCGGCAGAGGAAGCCCAGGACTGGACAGTCTCACGGGTAAATTGTATCCAGCGTTTAAAGAAGGGTTGGTGCCGGTTCTTCTCAAATTCTTCCAAAAAATCAAAGAGGAGAAAATGCTCCCAAACCCATTTCATGAGGTCAGCGTTACAACAACACCGAAGCCAGATAAGTGCACAAGAGGAAACTGCAGACCGATATCCCTGATTAATATAAACGCAGAAAATCTCAACAAAATTCTAGCAAACCAAATCCAACTGCACATTAAAAGGAACAGGCACTACGACCAGGCCGAATTTACGTCTGGGAGGCAAGAACCATTCGACATGTGGAAATCGCTGGACGGTCATGCATCCCATTAAAAGAATGAGGTGTAAAAACTATTTGATCTCAGCAGATGCAGAAAAAGAATTTGAACAACTTCAGCACCCATTCGCAACAAACATTCTCAAAATTTAGCATAGAAGGAACACACCTCAACACAATATGAAAAACCCACAGCTAACAGCATACGCAACAGTGAAAAGCTGTGAGTTTTTCCTGTGAAATAAGGAACAAGACAAGGATGCTCACTCTTACCTCTCCTATGCAACATAGTACTGAACACCTTAGCCAGAGCAATAGGGCAAGGAAACGGAAAAGGCATCCAAATCGGAAAACAAGTTTAAATTGCCTCTGTTTGCAGATGTCATCATCTTAAAAATGGAAAACCCTAAAGATTTCACAGACACACACACACACAAAAAAAAAAACTATTAGAACTAGTAAACAAATTCAGTAAAGTTGCTGAATTCAAAATAAACAGAAAAAGTAGTTGTAATTCTATACACTAACAAAATTTCTCAAAGAGAAATTAAGAAAACAATCCTATTTACAATTTCATCAAAAACAATATGATACTTAGGAATAAACTTTACCAAGGAGGTGAAAGACATCTACATTGAAAATGTAAGACGTTTATGAAAGACACTGAAGAAGATGCAAATAAACATCTGGTGTTCACGGACCACAAGAGCTCATATGGGCGAACTCTCCACAGCACTCAAAGTCATCTTCAGATTCCATTTCCTTGAACTTGGCCCTCCACGTCAGTTGTAACGAATGTAACTTAGGTGCGACAGAGTAGCAAAGATGCTATTTTACCCACGGTTACCCATACCAATAAAGGTCACTAGCTCTGCTATTCTAGGATTTCATAAATAACATCCCTATTAAATAAATCGATTGCTGACAGAATAGTGGATTTGGTGACTAAGATGAATCCGCAGACCGCAATTTTCACGCCCAGCTCCTTGAGGGCACGTGTGGACCCGGTCACCTCGGCGCTGAGAGCAGGACGGAACAGAAGCCTACTGTGGAGGGGTCAGACGAGCCGTCTGAGCCTCACTCGGGCGTGTCCTTCCCAGCTCGTGTTCCTTCCATGACAGCCACATGTGTCTGTAGCCGTGGACACCTTCTTCTAATGACAACTCTATCTGCATGGGGTGGGGATCCTTATTCCTAACACTCAGCCTGGAAGAAGCGACACAGGGAACCCAAGATGACGATACTAAGGACCAAGAGGCCGTGGCTGGCCTGGCATGAGTGCAGAAGGAGAAGCCCCTCCCTTCCTGACACAGCGGCCAGGTCCCGATGATGACAGGCCCCTGTCACTTGGCTGGGGGCTGGTGTTCAATACATTTCAAACTGAGTCAGTCCTGCCTCAAGTAATTGGATCCCCATTGATTTTTAATGAGTATAATTGTCTCAAGAGCGCCTGAAGCTCTGTTTCTACCCCCAGCACGTAAGCGAGCCTGGCCGCTCACGTGGGGATCCCACAAAGGGTGAAGCCAAGCTGCCAACTCGAAGGTGGCAGGGGCGAGGGGCAGTGGGGAAAGAGACCTGAGGCAGACGCAGTAACTAATCACGGCACACGATTTATTTGCTTCAGAGCTCATTGCAGAGGGCAATCATTGTTGTAAATAGAAAAGCTGTTCAAAAATAATTGGGAGTAATTGAAACTCACGGAAATATTGAATAAAACATTAGATATTTTAACCGGTGTTTTCTTTACAATCATCTTTAGAGGTGATAGCAACGCAGCCTGTGAGCTGCTAGGAGCCTCCCCTGTCCCTTTCATCCTCGGCGATCAATTCTGCCAAGCGTTTGTTAGCAAGAGCCACGGCTAAGTAGGCACCTGGTCACACTGGTCCTCTCTGCAGGGCACCTCCCGAGCACCACCAAGCAGGCATAAGCCCGGATTTGGTTTCCAAAAGGCTGGGCTTTGTAAATGCAACAAGGAAGAGCACCAGGCGGGGAGTCCTGCCTCGGCCTCCGTGGGCTCCGAGCGGCGTTTCCACCAGCCGTCACGATGCTGCTCCACATGCCATCTCTCTAAGCACAGCCTGGGCAGGGGCTATCAGCTGCTATTTGCCAGCTGTCACCCGCACCGTGTCTGCTGTCACATAGTTTGTTTGACAGATTCCGGCTTTGTGGCACACTCTGTCCTGGCATTCTTGTATTCTATCTGCCTACGACACCCAAATGGCAGTCAGAGGGATGAGGGTGGAAGGCTGAGGCGGCCCCAGCTCGGCGGCATAGCTGAGCCTGGCACACAGGGAGGCCAGCCGCAGATGACATGAAGGTGGCCACAGTGGGCACACAGGAAGCGTACAGTCTGCCCCCTCCTTAGACAGTGGGGCTTGATGACTGGCACTGTGTCCTGTAATTCCGTGTCCGTGTCCTCAGGACCTATCCCAGCACCCATTCCACAGATGAGCAATGGCAGTGTGCTGTAGGAGCCGACGCAGATCTCCATAGCACGGTGTCGTGGTGGACAGCCAGGGCTCAGGAATTAAGACAGAGCTGGCTTCACATCCTGCCCCCACTTGTGCCTCACACATGACAGTACTTAACTGCTGTACCCTCAGCCTCACTGTCCGTGAAATGGGGGTGACAGCAGTCTGTGGCTCACGGATGAAACCACGCAGGGAGACCTCAGAGGCCCAGCACACAGGGGTCCTCCCAGAGCCCGGGAGAGTGCCACCACCTGAGCTGTGCTTGGTAGGTTCCCAAAGAACGCAGACCACAGCCAAGGAGTGACATACTCGTGTGGGACTGAGAGCACTCTCTGTGACCAGCTCAGAGTCGTGCAACATTTCTCCACCTGGGGTGAACTGTGCTAGCCGAGGGGAGCCCCGAAAGTCCCCTCTAAGTGTTCCACCTGAGGCATGAACAAGCCAACTGAGGAGCCAGTTCCCAGGCACCTGCTCCAAAATCCCCAGTGGGGTCCTTACCCTCTGGATAGAACGTCCCCCACAGTAAGGGAAGAAAATAAGAACGGCGAAGGAAAAGAAGTTCTCTTCTTAAAGCCTGTGACCGTCAGCCTCAGCCCCACCGAGTGCTTCCTTCCTACGCACGCCACCTCCCCCAGCACGGCTGCCTCAGTACGGGCTTCCTCCCGCACGTCAGCTCTGCGGGGGAGACCCTGCCCCTCGGACTGATGCCTCTAACCGAAAGCCCTAGAAATCACCAGTACGGCCCCATCATGTGCTGAGGACTCTGTTCTGCCTCAGACCCATTAGAGCAGGGGTGTCAAACTCATTTTCACGGGGGGCCACACCAGCCTCATGGTTTCCCTCAAAGAGCTGAATGTAGAGCTCCTGGCCCCCAGCAGTTAAGGAGCAGTTACAGTCATACAGCCCAAAAATTACACTCGGCCCTTTGAAAGGCAACCGCGAGGCTGATGTGGCCCCCGGTAACAATGAGTTTGACACCCCTGCAATAGAGGATTTCCCTCCCAGACAAGCAGAGAGTGAGAGGCTGGCAAGCCTGAGCTCCTTCTGGAAGTGAGTGAGTGCACGGGGCTGGGATAAGGAAGCTGCAGGGCATCTGGATGAAGGCTGGCACTGGGACGGCGACATGGCGAGCAGCCTGAGAAGGCTGACCTAGCAGGAGGGCTGGGGCAGACCATCAAAACGCATGAAATCTCACGGAAATGGTTAGGACATTTAGGACAAAGGCAAGGTCAACATATCAAGGCCTGATCAGAAAGACTGCACACATGCAAGAGGGCTGGCACTGGGTCACTTCAGCTGTGGTCCAGATGTGGTCTTGACCTGTATCTGATGGGCTACGAAATAGGGTCGTGTGGGAAGTTCTGCCATTCACGTCATCTTCCATGAGCGTTTCCTAAAGAACGCCCTAGGCTCTGCGCCCCTGGAGAGACCGCTCACTGCATAGAAATAATGCTACCGGAAGAGGAACCATAAAGACAGGGGACCAATTAGATCCTAGCAGGGAAGCAAGACCATTCGCTTTCTGGCTTTCCCATGGCTTCCAGTCTGCAGGGGAAAGTGAAAAATCTGGTCTCCATTTCTCCTATGCACGCTCACTCTCTGCTCTTTCTCCAATGCAGTGATTTATGGAGATGGTGTGATTCTTAGAGTCCTTTCAGAACGAACAGCCCTGGAGTGTAAACCTGCTTGTTAGCAAGAGATGAGCAGAATAAGATCTTTCCTTCAGTCAGCTGGTGCTCCCTGTCCATGTTCATTTGCTGCACCTTTTGAGTAAAAATCGGAGGCACTGTCTGCGGTCCGACAGCCAGACTGAGTGTGGGCAGAAGCTCTGGACCCGGGGCGGGAGATAGGGGGAAGGGTCAGGGGATTTCCATGAAGATGTTCGCTGGGCACAGGAGATAAAGGGGAACTGGAAAGCACCCTGAACAGGGCCACATGTGTCTCAGTTAGACGAGAAAGCAGTCGCTGGGAGGCCAGCAGCCAGCACATTGCTGCAGGTAGGCCAGGATGAGGGCGCATCACTTCATCTTATTTACAGGGAAAGAAAATGTGTAGCTTTTATTTATTTTTAAGTAAATTCCACTGAATGGCTGATGCTAGCTCAGATGTAAGAAGAAGGAATCTCAGATGTGCCTTTGGGATCTGCTTTGTCCTATGGGCTCTGCTTGCTTTCCCGGAGAGTAAACACAGGCTGATGTTCACAGGGGCCACCGGAAGGGTGTGAAGGAAGGGCTTGGGCCCAGCCTGGCTCCCCCTGGAGGGCTGAAACCAGGCTCCACCACCACACATCCCTGCCAAGCTGTTCCCTGTTACACATAAATGGAAATCAGGCATGCTCTCTCCCTGAACTCCTCCAGCTGAAGAGGACAAGCACTTCTGCAAAAGCACACAGCATCCAATTCTGCAAGCTGCCATGGTGGGCTCAGAAAGCCAGAAAAAGGCACAAGAGGCCACCCCGGGGAGGGCACAGTTTACTGGAGAGGAGCGAGCGTTTGGGGGCCAGCCCAAGGAGAGAGCCCGAGGTCAGGTTTGGAGGATTGACTCTGTTTTCTCTGAGAATGGCTTCCCAGGCGCGTCGCAGCAGCTAGACTGACCCCTCCGGGCATCACCTTGTTCTGCCCATCGACCATGTGGTCATCTTGACAGACGCGCAGTGTCCCGCACGCACACACTGCCTCTAAGTTCTTGGAGAAGATTCGAGGTGAAGAAGAATTCAGCCAGAGGTCAGAACGGAGCCCAAGGGTGAGAGTTACAAGGAGAAAGTTCGGGCTCAATTGAAGTGAATTCTTTGCCCACAGGCTAACCCAGGGCCATACGGGTCAACATCAAAGTAGGGCAGCACTGTCTTGGGATCAGGAAGCCCCACCAAGGCTACCTCTGACTGAGACCCTGCTGCGTGAAACTGGTCGATGGGAGGAAGGTGGGTCAATTCGTGCAAACCTGTGTTCCCACACGGCTCCTGAGACTGGAAGCAAGGACATGTCTTGGAGTGGACCAGAGGGTGAAAAACGACTCCACAAGAGAAATTATCCTGAGAAAGAAAGTCGGGGCTGCTGATCAGGGTTTAAGGACAGGCACTCAAAGCAGGTGGGCAGGGCTGTGTCTGGCAGCCCGTGACTATCGCTGACAGCGCGCCTGTGCTGGGGAAGCCCCCACTGAAGGTGGAGCTTGGCTGAGGGAAGAGACCCAAGACTGGCCATGAAGGTCACACATGGCCCTAAAGCGAAGATATTTTTAATAACCATGTTAATGATTTCAGCTGTTGAAAATGCAACGACTGTGCCGATTTTTAGGTGTTAGCATGCAGCGGGCTCTCCCCAGGTCTGGCTACATAGTTGGCAGGGCCCAGTGCAAAAGGGTAACGTGAGGCCCCTTGTCGAAAAACCACCAAGCGGAGCATTAAAGCCAACACAGGGCCCTTCTGCGCACGGCCAGCCCTGGCTGTTCCTACGTGCCGGCTACAATGCAACGTGCTTCACTTGTATCAGCTAAATAAAAATCTCCAAAACAGCCCTAGCAAGTGGAAGCTATTACGACCTGCAGGTACTAGATAAAGAAACCATGAGGCAGAGGTTAAGGCAGGAACCCAACCAGAAGTGGGGGCAGGGACTGAACCCCAGACAGCACAGGTGGGCACAGAATGAGCCGATCTCTGACAGGATGAGCTCCCTGTCCTTGCAAGCACACACAGGGAAGCTGGAATCTAGAGATGATGCATGTTCCGGGAGAAATGCCCTCTACTGGATGAGCTACAGCAGTGCTTCGGAGCTATGCTGGGTGTTAAGACCCGTGCGATGTGTGTGAAAAACAGACTGCTGGTCCCCGAGGCCAGGGAATCTGAATTCCTAACATCCGCAGACTCTGAGATCCGTGGCCAGCAGGCCAGGCTTAGAGAAATAATCACCTCGGTGGGGGGTAACTTGCAATTTCCCTTCCAGCTCGCATCCCTCTGCTTCGTTCTAGGTCTGTGAAACGGCTGCATGTCCAGAGCTGCACTGCTGCCCGGGCTCTCTGCCTCACGTGTGCTTATCCCCCTCCCTCCTTTGTCCACACCCTGCAATCCGTTCCCACCGCCAGGCAGGAGGCCGCCCCCCTGGACTTATCACCCTGTATTTTCATGCCTCCTGTCCTGGGCTTTTTTTTTTTTTTTGCCAAGCCCGGTGCCTCCTCATTGTCAATCCTCTCTCTCAAGTGTCTAGGGAGTTAGCAATTATCCTGTAAACCTCGACCAGCTACTTCCCTTGTCGACTTTTGTGTCTCAACCCATAAAATAAGGGATGAAATCATCTCTCGAGCCCTTTCGGCCCTAATAGGTCTTTAAAATGAGTGCCTGTGAGTCATATCCCTCTCGTCATGTGCACTAAGTCACTCGGCCCACAGCGCTGACACTCGGAGGGGGTCTCCGAGCACGAAGCCCAGCACCTCTCTACGGCGAGACTCAAGGATGGGATTCCATGTACAGGGGCTGTTGTCCGAGAGGCATCCTTGCTCAGACCCTTGTATGACAAGACCACAGCGGCTTCCAGGGGAACAACTAAACAGGAGGTATGTGTAGCGAGCCTCTGGTGTATTCTACATTTCTGTCACTCGCAAGGTGCGACTCCATGCATGAAGTCACCCATTAGATTGTGACGATTCTAGGGGCCAGCCAGGGAAGCCTTTCCTCAGTAACACCCAAGCAGGGTGCAAATCCTGCTCCCTTTGCCAACCGGCGAGACTGCTGGGTATTTTCTCAGCCCTACTAGTTTGTGTCCTCCTTGCTAATTTTTTTTCATATCGTCACCTTTATGTGACAAGAGCAAATAATTACTTAGGTAAGTAGCATTCATATGTCACTGTTCTGAAGAACCTCCCAGGGCGATGGTTCTCCAAGAACAAGCTCTGGATGGGCAGCATCTGGGAACTTCCACAGAAGTGCATGTTCTCTTCCTCACCCCAGGCCCTGGAATCAGAAACTGCCGGGGACCAGCAACCTGTGTGTTCACAGACTCTCCACCGTTCTCAGGCAAGGAAAGCTGGAGGATCGCTGATCCAGGGAAACTGGCTAAGAATGCAGACTGTCAGGCCCCAGCTGGAGACGGCAAGTCAGCTGGGGTTTTTGGAAGGCGAGGCAGGGCCTGAGCATCTGCATTTTACCTCATCTCTCTGAAGAGACATAATGCTTTACCTTCATTTAGTGCTCTACCTAGTACAAAGTTCTTTTCAGGCTTTATGGTCAAAGCTTCTCTTCAGAGAACTGAGGACAGTTTCAGGTAGCTCTTTTGTGACAGTCCCCTGGTTCACTTTTCACTCAAGACGGCTCTTGAGGGTATTAGAGTTACTCATGTGTGGTCTGTGAAAGCCGAGAGGGGAGAGACATCATTTCTGTCCACGTTGCATTGGCCGACCCATAGCCCAGTGCTTTTGTAAAAGACGATCAACAACTACCTCAATTGTATCCGGATACACATCTGGACTTTGCAAGCTAACTTTGAGGAACACGGAGAATGGGGGAGCCCTAGATTCTCAGCTTTCCTGCAACTAGTCTGACTGGTGTGACCTTCAGAACAGCAGCCACCAAGGCAATGCCTTTAAATAGAAAGTGACGAGAGAAGAGAATCCAGTTTGCTGATCATTAAGCTCAGAAACACACGGGCATCAATTATTCAGTTCCTACAAGTCCTCGTTAATAGAGGCTCCTCCGGTGTGGACAGCACAATAATGCAAATGAGGACTGTCCTCAAGTTTCTCACTGCATGTGCGGTGACAGGAAAATAGTGAGGGGGAGGGAGCATGGTGTGGGACGTCGGTGCCGCCACCAGAAAGTGGAGTGGCAAAGCAACGAAGCTTTTCCGACCTGGGCGGCACTGTGTGCCTCGGCCCCTCACTTCAGTGCTACGCTTGTATTGATGCCCCAGCTACCTCCAAAATCGAAGGGTCTGGTTACGAGGTTAAGACCCAGCAACCTGTAATTTATATTCATTTGCCTTTGCTTCAAACAGCTGCAACTAAAAATAGGCTCTCGCTGTATTTTTATTGCCCTTTTTTTTTTTTTACTGTTATCTATACTTTTTGGAGAACGCAGTACACGAGGCTTTACTGTGTGTTTAGGACCTGCGTTCTCGAAGCTGAAATTCATCTCACTCCTTCATTTTGTGGGTTGTCCGTTTAAGCCAAAGTCGTCCTATGAAGATTGTATGTGAGGAATCATTTACGATTTGCTCCTGACTCTGGTCGGGCAGGAGACTAAAACTGCACTTGGGGAAAATTTATACAGTTGGTAACTCTCACGTCCCAATAGTCTGGTACAAGCACTGAGTAGAGAAGAAGTCGGGCGATGTCTGCCCAAATGTAATTCAAGACACGCCCCCGTCTGGGTACTCGCCCCAAGAAGCCCTTGCACTGCAGGCACGGAAGACATGAGACGCAGTGGCCACTGGAGAACGGCCTCGAACAGTGAAGGAATGGTCACGACAGGAAGGACCCGAACAGGGAAAGAAAGGCCAAGTGCAGAGGGGATACTCTACAGCAGTTAAATGATTGGCCTTGACCTACAACAGGCAAACTAAATACATAAATGAATGAATGAATGAATGAATCTCAAAAACACAATGTTTAGTACAGAAAGCAAGTGGAAGAGCAATTGTTAGCACTGAAGGATGATAGGTAAAGAGTGTCATCAGTATGAATTAGACACAATTTAAAAAACAATACGGTGTGTCACTTATGGGTACAGAAAATAAACATTAAAAAACATGGTGGAGGCCCGACAGCTCAGGGTTAGTGATGGCTACAGAAAATATGAGGTGGGGGGAATGAATGTGGGGTGGAGAAGAGGGCTTCTATGACATCTGTGATGCTTTATTTAAAAGCCATTTGCTTTGAAGCAAGTAAATGAAAGTTACCCGTTATGTGGTGACGACATGCTCCCATGCCCTACACGTGGTGTGAATCTCCTAACAGGAGACGGACTGTAGTAGGGACGGCTCCCTAAACGAAGCCCACTTTTCTAAGCTGATTCTCCACGCTGGGGGCCTTCAGCCAATGACACTTCGTAGGACCTTCAGAGAGCTGGTACCACAGCACGTTTGCTTAGGAAGTCTAGGGATGTTGCTGGGAGTGACGGCTGGGAGAGAGGTGAGGATGGGGCAAAGCAGGGTGGAAAGGGCGCTTTATGAAGGCCTTGCCTAGAAGAAACAATGTATGAGATGCCAGGGAATAATGAATGCACTGGAACTGCATGCGAGGGTGTGCATGTCTGTGCGTGCACGTGCACACTCACACACTGCAAACGGCCCACAAGAACCAAGGAGGAGGGCACCCAAAGGAGTGGAAGAAATGGTCACCCCTGCCTTTTGACCGGATGGACTGAAGCACCCAGTCCAGATGGCGCCAGGCTCCCGGGGCCTCAGGCTGGCTCCCAGCTGTGTGGCAAAAAGCCAGGAGACATGACACATGCACTCACTGTGTCCAGCCTCCAGACAGGACACCTGGTGGCCAAGCCCCAAGTCTCATCTTCAGTGTGGAAACCTGTCCTGATCTAAACACTGAATCTCTGGACTACTTACAAATTAGGGGATTAATTCAACAGGCAGATTGGGAAGCCCCATCCTCGTCCTCCTCAGGTCGAATCCTGGGGATGCTACTGGGGACACAGACTGCCTAATATGTCACCCAAGGAAACCGCTGCTGCTGAAGCTGAGAAACCACCAATGTCTGTGCGCTGTCCTGGGCTTTGCTCTTGGGGTGCAGCATCCCAGAAAGGACCGTGCAGTCTCACTGAAAACAGGGGAGGCGGGTTTGAGTTGCAGCCTCAGCATTAATTAATAATGTGTGACATTTCTTTAATAGCTTTCATCACAGAGGAGGGAGGCCCTGGGCCTGCAGGAGTCCCCGTGGACACCCCTTGGAGTCTGCTTCTCCAAACAATACAAGACTGGGTGAGGCTCTGAGGATGCAGCAGGAACCATGTGCCCAGTGTGCTACTGGAAAGCAGGAAGTGAAATTCTCAGGTGCGCAGAGGCCGCTCTGCAGCCAGGTGGGGCCACAGGGCTCCTGCAGGACCAGGAGGAGCTCCCCTGCCCTCCTTGCGGCCTCCCACCACCGTCAGAAGGCTCTTCCTGCACACCACTCCCTCCGTCCTGAGCCCTGGGACTCAAGAAGCTACAAAGTGATAAATCAATTATGAAATGGAAACCTCAATTACAGCCTGTCTGCTTAATTGTTTGACAAGTTAATTAATCTCCCAAGCAACGGGGCTCCATTCTCCCTGTAAATTGTGGGGAAAGAGCTATTGCAGGTCCCTGAGGTCCTACAGGCACAGTATCAAGGAGGACCCTAAAATCTGAGGAATAATAAGCATTTGGTGGGGTCAGGGCCTCAACACAGGAATGAAGAGGCTTGCTCCAGCTCATGCCCAGTGGTGGTTTTGTTACTAATTATTTTGCTAACTAATTAAAATCTTGTCTGTTTATTTACGTCTGTTTGCATTCCTCTTCCAAGAGACACATCTCCTTCCTTTCTAAGAAGATCCTGTGATGCCAGCAGGCAACGCTTCCAGAGGGTGACAAACCCTAGTGGTGGCGGTGGCCAGTCTTCCCCCTCCCAGGAGACGGCCCTGTGGTGGCTGCCACGGTCATGGGACTGGACTGCAGGAGCAAGGAGGCAGGTAAGTGTCGCAGGCCTGTCTGTCTGTCTGTCTGTCTGCACGACACAGCTGCTGTTCTCTCAGCCTTGCGATCATGCCACACTGCCTTTAGAAACTGCAAACGACAGCGCAGAGTTGAGGAGCCAGCGTGGTCCAGCAAGGTCCAGCGACCTCCCTGCACCGCACTGAGCTGGGGTGCCTGATCGAAGCTCAGATGGCCAGACCCCAACTAGAACCTTCGTGAACTGCAATTACTGGGGACGGGACCCAGCAACTTTTAATAAGCCCCCACAGGGAGACCGAGACCCCGGTGGACTGGACTGTGTGGGAGTTAGCCGCTGGTGGTCAAACCGCACAATTCAGAAGCACCCTCCTTGGCTCTGGCCGCGCCTCACCATCCTGTCACCCTTGCCGCCTGTCACAGTGCTCATGTCACACACCCTGCC
This sequence comes from Macrotus californicus, assembly GCA_007922815.1. NCBI lineage: Eukaryota > Metazoa > Chordata > Mammalia > Chiroptera > Phyllostomidae > Macrotus > Macrotus californicus. Next base: position 107,057 of record VMDR010001443.1, on the reverse strand, counting down.
GCTGGGCCTGCCTGCCAGCGGTCCTCGCTGCTGTGAAGCTCTTCTCCATGTGACCAAGTGTGGCCCCTTCCTTCATCCAGGCCTTTCCTCGAGAGTCCTTCCCCATCTCCCTGTCTAGAACGTCACTCCTGCTGAATGCAATGACAAGATTTACCAAGTTTCTTCGTACCATGTATTCCCACCTAGAATCGTGCTATACCTTTGTTTACTACCTATCATCCCACTAAGATGCAAGCTCCTGACAGCAGAGCTCTCCTGATTTCCGTTCGGTGCTGTGTCTGCAGCGGCAGAACAAGGCCTGAACTGGAGCCAGCACGCGAGAGGCCGCTGTGATGTGGACAAGTGACATGGCGTGAACTCGCCGTTAGCGGTAAGTGCCGGTGTCACGGCATTGGCAAAATTGCCATTTCAAACTCTCTTGTGGATTCTAATAGTTTAAAGGGGATAGTCTGTGGAAAACAGGACATGAACATCTACAGAGAACAAAACTGAGAAGGTAACGCATCAAAAAACGTGGATTCACCTGGTGACGCTTACAGGAAAATGTACAGCACTAAACACTTACACTGAAAGAGCAGACTGGCCTCAAATCCATAAGCTAAGCTTTCACATTACAAACCCTAAGAAAGAAGAGACAATTAAACCCAAGCAAGCAGAAAGAAGAAAATAATAAAGATAAAAGCAGAAATAAATGAAATTGAAAACATAAAAACAATAAGAAACAAATGAAACCGAAAGCTGGTTTCTTTGAAAGATCAATAAAAACTGAGAAAACTCTAGCAAGATTTACAAAGAAAAAAAAAGAAAAAAGAGCAAAATTACCGATGAATTTGAAATGAAAGAGCGGCTGTCGTTGCAGACGCTGCAGACATTAAAGGATAACCGATAAGGAAATCATAATCTATGATCAGCTCTATGCACATAAATTTCAGAGCTAAGATAAAATGGACCAATTCCTCAAAAGGATAAAGTTCCAAAACTCACTCAAGATGAAAGAGATAACCTGAATATTTATATAACTATTAAGTTCCTTGAATTTGTAGTGAAAAGCCTGCCAAAATGAAATCCCCAGGCCCAGGGAGAGACGGGAACACTCTCCGTGTAAAGGCAACAGGCCGCGCTCACACACCCTGTTCCAGGAAGCAGGAGAGGCGTTCAGAGCACCGCACGTCTCCGCTGACAAGGCGAGTGCTACCATGAAACAAAAATAAAGACGAGGCCCAGAAGGAAACATGCCTGTCAATATCCCTCATGGAAAAAGACACAAACATTGTCACCAAAACATAAGCAAATCAACAGATCAATTTACACAAATAACATATCGCAACCTATAATGTTTATCCCAGGAATGCAAGACGAGATCAATATTCTGAAACCTGTGAGTATAATTCACTATTCACCATATGAACGGTCTAAAGGAGACGAATCACAGGTCATCTCAATTGATGTTGAAAAGGCAAAAAAAAACCCAAACAAAACGTGTTAATCAAACACAAGATTCGCCCACGACAAAAACCCTACACCAATCAGGGATGGAAGGCAATGACGCCCATGTCCCATCCTACGAGCTTTCTTCAACACAGCGCTGACACTCGTGACCAGCACAATGGGGAAAATAGAAAGCCTACAGGTAAGAAGTTACGGAAGAACACTGTCCCTATCTGAATTCAACATGATTGTCTAGGTGGAAGATTCCACAAAATTCCACAGGAAAAAGAAAGCAAACCTCTCAGGACTGTTAAGTGAACCCAGCAAGGTGACAAAAATCAGCCACGACTCAGTTTACAAGGATGTGCAGTCAGATTATCCTCCTAGCTCTAACTAGGCAGAGGCTGCGGGTGATCAAACGCGATCTCTCCAAGCCCCAGTTTCCTAATCAGAGAAAACGGGGATTAAAAAATCTCACTTAAGGAACATACACATGGAATACTTGATAGAAATGTCACTCAATAAACGTCTGTTTGCCTCTCGTGTTTTAAGATACGGCCCTTCCTGGCCTTCCAGCAGGTCATGATAGTTTACCCTGGAGTTTCTACATGGAGTCAGATGCTGTACTACATTGCTCTGCAGTATCAGGGGGCGTTCTGCTTTAATTTCTGTGCCCTCTGTCCCCCCACTCACTCCTTGTTTCCCGAGTGCACACACGCACATGCGCACGCACACACACACACACACACACACACACACTTGTTCCTGGCTTTCAAGAGACACGCCTGCTCTTACTACTCTTTGCTTTAGGCAGCACACACACTGTGCTGTGAGCCATACCCCACTTGCTCACCTGCTCTCTGCTACATCTGTGCTCACATCCGAAGCCGCTCCTTTCCTGAAACCGCTTCCCTACCCACCTCCATCAGAGAAGGCCCTGGTTCCCACCTGAACGGGGCTTTTTGAAAGAGTCCCCAGGAAAGCTGTTGTCTTCAGTTAGTGGGGATAATGGGATTATTCTATCTGTGTAACAATAACATGTTCAATTTAAAGGGAAAAAAAAACGGAAGCCAGTTAAAAGCTGCCGTTTAGCACCAATATATTATTTAGGGAATGAGTAATCACTGACGATATTATTCTGGAGGCAGTTACCATGTAGTGATGTGAATAAAATGCACTAGATGGAAAGTTGTATTTCAAGTAAATGTATGCACTGGAAGAAATGTATTACCGCCCATTAATATGTATTAATTCAGAACCAAATGCCAAGTGGGGTGCACCTGCATGGGTTTGAATGGCAGGCAGTGATTCGGAAGTGGGAGGAAACTGGCTTGGACTCGGTCACACAGACCGAGAAATGAGGGTGGGGGTGGGGGTTCGTGACTCAAATGAACAAGGGAAGCACCAGCCCACCCCCCAGCGCAGGCGTGGGGGCATCTCTCCCACACCTGCTCCAGAGACTCATCTTTGACTAACGCCTGCCAATAACCGCTGGCGTTCCAGGGAGCTCTCTTCCCTCCCCCCGCCAGTCTGCACTCTCATGTTCTTTTAAAAGGAAAGGAAGAGAGAAACATGGACACATTTTGCTCAGGTAGCTGCCTTGGCACCTTACCGATTTTTTTCAGTGCAGGACAGGAGCAACCGTCCCACTTGTCATTGTTAAGGATGCCCAAATCTGAAATCTGCATGGGTTTCCTCATTTGAGGGTGATCCAGGGAACTCCAGAGGCACAAGGACTTGGAAGATAAGGGAGCCCGGGCACGCACTTTCCTGCTTATTTGAGGCAGAACTATTACAATTTTCCAGACTCCCCCAGCCACTTTAAAGATGGTCTACTACTTCGTTTTAAAATAACACAGTGCTACACTGTTAAAATCCTGCAGTCGTTTCCTGTTACACTTCCACCGACACTCCTTACGGGGACACACACAGCCCCTTACCATCTGCCCGGCCCAGCACAGCGACCTCCTCTCCAGTCATGACCTGCCTCACTCACTCTGCTACGGACACACGACTTTTTTGCTCATACACCAAAATTAAGAGCTTTTCCCGGGACCTCAGGCCTTTGGGTTTCCCGTCCCCTTGTCCAGAATGTGCTGTCCCTGGGTTGTCACGTCCCTGACCTCTGAGAACATCCTCCAAGTGGCCCTCTGGGCACTGTCCACCTTGTACCCTCACTCTATTTCACTTGACCCTAATTGTTTTTCAAAATACCCTATTTGCTTAGTAGACATCTTGTCCTTTATGTCCCCCGTTGCTAGAACAGAGCTTGGCACTCAATAAATATTGACTGAATGAATGATTGAAAAGGGCTCCCCTCCCCCAACTGTGCATCCTTGTCTTCTTTTCCAGCACTCACTGCATTTTCAACAGCAGATAGGAATCGATTTTCATAGTTTATGATACAAAGCCCTGCAAATGTAACGGAATTTTTGAAGATGCCTATGGTCATTAAAAGCATCCACTGCACTGTGTAGTGTGGATGCAGGTGATGAAAATGGCCATTTGCTGCTGGTGTGTAACTCAGAAGAAGTCAAAATGCTCTGGAGTTTTTGGTAATATTTTTCAAGAAGCTTAAAAAAACATGCAGACATTTTGACCAGTATATCCACTGCTAAGATTTTATCCTGGGGGGACATGAAATTGGAATAAGGTTTTACTTTTAAAAAAACTAAAATTAAATAAAAAAGAAAATCCTGAGAATAGTTTAAATACACAACAACTGGGATCTTGCTTAATAAGCCATCTAGAAAGTCGACTACCCTGCAGTCATTAAAATCATGTTGTAAAGATTATTTAATGCCACGGAAAGATAATCTTTCAGGTTGTAAAAAGATGTTTACAGTGTGATGATGTTTTCATTGGGGAAAAAAAAACACTTCTGTGGTACTGAATATATAAAATCACGCATATGCCGACAAGGCTGAACACGCACATGATAAAACATAAGCAGTGGGTGGCGGAATTAGGAGTGAGTGGCAGTGACTTCAAAAGCTGCTGCAATGAATTACATGTTTCAGTTTACAAAAATGACAATTTATTGGGTTTTTAAATACATATAAAGACCTGACATGAAAGAAGAGCGCAGAAGTCCGCTAGCTAGTCCTCACCGATCTTCCGAACAAAGCCTGTGACAACGTCAGGGAGCACCACAAGCACAAACACACAGGCGGAGCTCCCCTGTGTGCCCCCACTCTGCCTTCGGCCCCCCACCCCCCTGGGATCCCCACCAACACTGTCCCGCGCATGGATTCCCCTCACCCACTCTACCTGGTCTTACTCCACTGTAGGGACACACCGCAGCCCACTCACCCACCCGTCCAGCAAGGGGCACTGGCCCTGCTGTCCGGGTCTCCCACCGTCGTGGATGATGATGAAGGGTACAGGGAAATCTCTGGGAGCGTAGTTACTGCGTCGAGGCGCATGTGCCTTTTCAATTTGGACACATGTGGCTAACTGAAATCACACTCACAAACACAGGAGAACACTTCATGGGAGGCCCATGGCAAGGAAGTGGCATGGGCGACAGAGCTCAGGAATGGGACTCCAGGCACAGGAGTGATATGGGTTCATGAGTCCTGGACTTTGAGGAGGTGACTCAGTGTCACTCAGGAATGACCCCTGAATCCAAGCAGCAGAGCCCACAGCGGCCCGGGGATGCTCAGCCCACAGCGGGGCCACAAGACGCCCCACAGCAGGGAGGCTGCAGCACTGAGAGGCCACGGTAGCCCCACAGTGCCTAGCCACTGTGCTCCCTGGGTGTGCAGACACAGGAGAGGAGGGCGGGGACACTGAAAACAGGTGACATTCACAGAAAGTTCCTAGGAAGCAAGTTAACTGCAAATGACCCTTTTCACATTTCAAAGTTCAACACCAGGCGTTTCCTGCCCAGGCCAGGGGACAGCAGCTGGTGGAGTCTCTGTTGAGTGTGACTGCCTACATGGGGACCACATGAAAGGTCCCAGGGACAGAGTCTGCTCTTTCTGTTAGCCTGACTTCCCCGACAGAGATGGGACTTGCTTCACCTCTCCGCGCTCAGGTGCCCTGAATCCCCGTTCGTTTCCGCGCTCAGGTGCCCTGAATCCCCGTTCGTTTTGCAGTCCGAGTAAACAGGGTACTGGTTTTATCACTCTTTAACACAGCCGTTTGTAGAATCAAGGACACGCAGATCACACAGCGATCCTACGTCGCTATTTCAGAGCAGAGCGGGTGGGGAAGTCTCTTCTGTGCTGAAGCCACAGCGAGAGTGCCGAAGTGACGAGATGCTTCTATCGGGACAGACTCACCCAACACGAAGCGAATGGAACAGAGGAGCAGCAGCAGCACATAATGCTTCACACGGACTATTCGCCAAGCACCAGTCTCGGCTCTTTACGTGAAGCAACTCATTTAATTCTCACAAAAAGCACTCGATGTAAACAGCATTATCACGGTGTCACTTTCAGAGTGAGAAAGCCAGACCTAAGAGGGAAGAGGCAAGGTGCCCGCTGTCCTCAAGTTAGTAGGTGGTGGCACCAGGCTGCAAACCGAGACGATGTGACTAGAGGTCCCCACCCCTCGATCGAATCTGCCTGGGAATGGGGAGACCGGGATAGCCAAAGGCCTGAGGGAAGTCGTCACATCAGATCAGTATTTTGGAACAGTTTTCTCTCCAACGTCCCCATGTGGCCTTTGTCACTTGGGAGGTGTATATAGTTTCTCTGCACCCCAATTTTCTCATTGGAAACCTGAGGCATAGACAATTAAAGGACCCTCATAGGCTTATGCCCCCTTCCCAATGCAGAACTGTGGCTGAGGAGTGACTGCCAAGCCAGGGACTACATTTCCCAGCCTGCCTTGCATCTAGGTGGCCACACAGGACTGGCCTTGCTTCTCTGGCCCAGCTCCCTGCAGCTGCCCACTCAGCTCAGCCCAGGCCTCCTGTGCTCCTGTTCAGTTCCACTCACACCCGTGGGTAGAGCAGAAGGGAGGGAAGAAGCAAAGCCAGCACCAGCCTAGAGCCCTTCCATACGCTTATTGGGAAAATGCAGCCCCTCCAGGCAGACACAATACCCCAGGCAGGCACATGGCTTTGCCAAGGAGCTCCTGTGTCCAGATTTTTAGGCTGTCCGGGTCCCTTTGGCTGATGCCCTCCTGTGGCACAGGCACTGAACAACCTGTCGCAGCGGCCCCCAAGGGGAAGGGGTGAGATGCCTTTGCTCTGCGGAGGGAGCTGAGGTGGATGGGGAAGGTGGGGGTGACTTCAGCCAGGGCTGGGAATGGGAAATTTAAAATGACAACAAAGCAACAGGAAGCCACAGTATCAGCTCGGCATCCATGACCACCCCAGGCTCCCGGTTCTTTCTGACGCTGGAAGAGTAACAGGCTGTGAATACACTTTTGGGTAACAGGCTTCCTGGCAGAGCTGCAGGAGGGCCCTGACTCCCCTGGACATCTGATTCTGCTTCCTTATTTAGTAAGGGGCGGGGGGGGAACGAGGTACCTGCCCCACCTGCTCAGAGTGCAGCAAAAAGACCTGCCGCTCTCCCCAAAGGAGAGCGGACCTGCCCTCCAGCTGGACTTGGATTCACACCATCATTTCCTCCCCGTCTCCCAGGCTGGCTCAAAGCCCTGCTGCAATTCCTAAGTGCGTCTGTTTTAAAAAGTACCGCTTCAACACCCTGTCCCTCAGAGCTCTCCTTACACGCATTTCACACTCTCCCCACCTGCAGACACCCGGAACTACTGAGCATCTTTTCTTCAGAACGCTCCGCAGACTCATGAACATCACAGAGATGCATCACGGCGGTCCGCTCCAGCCCCCGGCACGGTGGCCCTCAGTGCACCCTCGCAAGGAAAAGGCCAGGAATTGGTTTGCCGGGGGAACAGCCTCAGAGACAAATGTCCCGTGTATAGTCATTTACTTCCCCTGAGCGCATGACATTTCTGTCTTGGGCACTGGTCCCACTCATTGCTCACTCCTGGCTCCAGGAAGGCCGGCGCCCTGATGGAGAGGCTGTCCCAGCTGGTGATGGGCAGCTTCAGGGAAAGGTGTGTCTGTTGTTTGCAGAGGAGAAGGCTTGCTTTCCGGCTCTGGCAGACAGGCATGGGGCTCCTTCTCCACACCAGCCTCCTTTTAGGCACCGTGCCAGAGCAGGGAAACTTCAAGGAGAAGGGCTCTCACTGACCCCGAGCTGACCCTTTTCTCAGGGAGACCGAAAATCTGTGCCCCCCACCCTTCCTCCTGCTCGTCCTCCCTGCCCCTTCCGTGCTGAAGCCAGAGGGCCATTTCTGCAGGGCACAGAGAAAAAAATCTAAGCACAAAGCCGCGATTCCGGAGGTCTATCTCCTCTGCCTCACTGACTGAGGGATGCCGCCCCTGTCTGAGATCGTTCTGGCTCCAACAGAAGTCCACACATTGCTCAGAGCGCTCTGCCCTTCAGTGAAACCCTCCGTCTATGATGTCTTGTCACCGAAAGTGAATCCTGACAAGGGCTGAAAACCTTCCTGGAGAGATGACAGTGTAAGTGACTGACTTTTTAAGAGAACCGTGTGTGGTCCGGCAGAGCCTGGTGGATTGGCAGGCGGGGAGTGGAGGAGGGACCTGTCACTCATGCTCTCTCACCTGCTGCTGTGAGTGGCCTGGAAAAAAATGGAAGGATGAGCATCTAGTGCCAGCCAGGCCCGATCGAGCACCAACACCCCTTGTTTCCCCTCGGGGCTGTGTAAGGGCTTACGGCCAGAAGTACCACATGCAGGCCTGGCCGGGGGCCGGGCTGGAGCATCGCCCTGCACACCGAAGACGGCGGGTGTGATCCCTGGTCGGGGCGCACGCGGGAGGCAACTGATCGCTGTTTCTCTCTCACATCGATGTTTCTGCCTCTCCCTCTCGCTCTCCCCCTTCCTCTCTCTCAAACTAACAAACATATCTTTGGGTGAGATGTAAAAAAAATAAAGTATGGCATTCACAAACCACGTATTTTGCATACAGTTTCCTATATTATATTTTCTTTTGCTTTTTCTTGTCTCTAACATTGTGAGACTACGGCTGCCTGTTCCACGTGCTCTGTGTAATGACCACATGAGACACGGCACACTGAGGACAGCGGTGGTCCGGACAGCATCTCAGACCAGTGTCGCAGTCATGGGCACTGACCATTTCACAGGAGGACGACCACTATGCTTTCATGTAGGACTCGTGACACCCTGCAAGTGTGTTCCCAGTCCTCTGCTAGGGAGGTGACAGTTGCTATCTCCATCTGCGGAGGATGCAGGGAGTCCTGCGGCTTCTCTGGGGCTCAGGCCGCGACAGCGAAGCTGGAGAGGACAGCCAGCCCTTGAACCACCCAGGTTTAAACCAAAGGAGTCCATTTGTCCATGGATTTTTTTTCCCAACAAATACATACACGACTGGTGATGAAGTTTCTCCTATCCCTTGCCACAATAACATCTGCTTTTCTCTAGCTTACTTTAAGACTACAGTCTCTGATGCATTCGACAGACAAAACATGAGTTAGCTGACTGTTTGTGTTACTGGCAAGACTTCCGATCAGGAGAAGGCTATGAGTACTTTAAGTTCTGGGGAGTTAAAAGTTAAACACAGATGTTTGACGGCCCCTAGCCCCACACTGTTCAAGGACCAAGCGCGGAGTGGTCGTCAGGCGCTGAACGTTTGGCTTCAGACCACAGGGATCGGAATCTGAGCTTTCCTAGTCCTCGACTCGGCGCCATTACCCGGCCCACCCAGCTCTCCACCTGCATCGTAGTTTGCTCCTAGGCTGTCCTGTGGTTCAGATGAAATAACTGATGAAAAGCACTTATGGCCATGCCTGGTCGGTGTGGTACAGGCTTAATAAACTTCAGCTGATTCTGAGCCCACCACTCTTTCCATTGCATAACTCTGAAGACTAAATAAATATTTCAAAGTAAAAATGAAGTGTTTACTGTTAAAATAAATCCCTGAGAATTGGACTGTAAGTCTCCTCTCACCTAGCAGGTGGCGAGGACCGGCGCCTAAGGAGTGGGTATGCACAGGACAGAGAGGGAGGCCCAGTGGGAAGGGCCAATATTCGCTTTTTAAACAAGGAAGAGCCGATTCAGCACCCTGCACATCTCCTCGCATCCCCCACATTCCAAAAGCATGGCCAATCCCGTCTTAGTACACATTATCAAACAGGTATAAAGGAACGGGAGGAACTTCAAAAGAGCTGCTGAAAGCTTAATTTGCTAGAAGCAGGGTGTCATGAATGTCTGCCATGTTTTATTGATAATCAATCGGCTTATTGTGTCAGGGAAAAAAAAAAAAAGAAGACAGCCGGAGAGGGGAAACAGAGGGATTATTATTCTGGGCTGACTAATGGGAGGACCTCCTTGATGATGTGGAAAATCCAAGGGTAAAACGTATCTATGACAACTTCATCAGTTTCAACGGGAAGGGAACATACTCTCCAACCGTACCATGAGCAGTTTGCACCTTGGCCCCAAGACCTGAATTCGAATTCTGACCTCACTGTTTCATACATGACCTTCCAACATTGACTGAGACTCTCTTTCACTGTTCTTATTTCTAAGGGAGTCACGAGTGAGTGTGCTGTATTCCCCACGAGCATTAGGGCTTGAAATGAAATGATTTGTGCGACAAACCCAGCACCATGCCCAGCACTGAGTCCACGCTCAGGAAATACTCAGTTGTATCCCGTGGGTTGGAAATGTCACAGCCTTGGACAGAATGGCAGGGGGCCTCCCCTAGTCAAAGGATCCACATGAGCACGTTTAGATGACGCCATAACCAGGAACAGTTCCTAAGAGAGAAAACGCTGCTCGAGTCACACACGCAGCTTCACAGGGAGTTCTCTGATGAGCTTGGAGAGCAAAGGCCAAGACCAAAACCATGGGCAGAAGGGATGTGAGCAAGGAGAAGCACAAAGCCGGTATACAAGAACCCCATGGGGACGCTGCATGGGGCTGAACCACAGCCAGCGGACACTCTGGAAGTGCCACAACCAGCCAACGGAGATGTGCCTGCTGGGGCAGTTGGGCGAGGAGGCCGCGGGCACCCTGCCTGCATGGAGACAGGATAGCACGGGCCCAGGTGGGCGCGCTGGCAGCTCCGCACACAGCACCTCTGCCGACTCTGGCTGGGGCGTTGAGAAGGCGGGGCTACTGTGTTGGACAGAGGTGGAAAGACGGCAGGAGCAGAAGCCAAGAGGTCCGTCAGGGTTATACTGCGACGCTTCAGAATAGAAATGAAGGCCAATGGGACTGGGCAGTTAGCAGTAGAGAAGTGTGAACTAAACACTTCCAGGCATGTTTTTATATTTTACTATGAAAAATCTCAAACAAATTCAAAAACGGCGAGAACACACAAAAGCAGAGTGAGGGCCAGACATGGCAGACAAAAAAACTGAATGACCCTGTGTCCACCAGACGTGCTAAGAGTGTGTGCAGATGTGACAGCAGACTGTGAGGGACAGAGGGGCATGAGCAGGAACTCTGCCTGGAGACGCGAGTCTAACGTTCACCCTAACGTTCCCAAAGCCGCCAAGCCCGGGGAACTGCCACCTCCTGAGCATGTGAGTGTCACGGGCTGCGCGGAGGGGTCAAGGCCGAAAGGGAGCTGGTCAGGCGCTAGCCTAAAAGAGCTTATGGAAGGGCAGGTCTCTACCAATGAAATACCCTCACGCACAAAAGCTGCTGCATTTACTTAGAGGGCTGTCATTCAAGAAGGTCCTCAGAGCCTAGAACTCTGGGCCTGGTTATGGGGATAACCAGGACAAAGGTGAAATTTCGCAGGCAGGTTCAAAAACAAACAAAACATGACCAGCATGGCTGAAAGAGTGGAGCTGTCAGTGGGAAAAGAAGTAGCGCAGGGAAGAAATGGTAGCTGCCTTCAGGCATCCTGGGAGCTCTTGTAAGACGGAAGAGATTTTTTTCTGAAGGCAAAAACTGGACCGCTGGGTAGAAGTAACAGAAAAGGTCAGCCACCACAAAGCAGAGGGAGCCCCCTGTTGGTGGGGCTGTGTAAGTACAACCTCATCTACTTTCTGCCCATCAGCAGGGATGCAGCAGCAAGCAATACAAGGTCCCTTTCAAATCCTTTGCGTGCGTCCATTACTTTCCCAAGGCAGATACGACAGTCTTTGAAATTAAGCTAAGTATAACGTCTCAGGAAGGACCAGCCTGTCTCACATTCTCTGTGGTCCCCACAGTGCCTCCAACAAGGGAAGAGACACAAAAATCTTCAATCCCTCTCTGCGGCCCACAGAGCCTCGGGCCCTCCTTTGCATTCCCCTCCATCGCTGATCCCGACCCGCTTCCTGCGGAGTGGCAAAGACAGAAAGTGCTGCACACACAGGCCTGGGTCCCGTCAAGCCAGAAGAGAATGCAGAAACAGGTTTTCAATTTCACACGCTCGTGTAGAGTAAGAAAGAGACACAGTGAGTGAAGAAGTGACTTATGGCTGGCTTCAGACCTTCATACACGAGATCGCACACAGCCAGGCTTGGCACCGTTCCTCTCCTTATCTCATTTCTCTGCCCCTTCGAGCCATTACGTTTCAGGCTAAGAAGCTATTACAGAAAGATGGAGAGGACTTGGGCTGGAGGGCCGGGAAGGGGGTGGGTGAGGGCAGATTTACGGCACAGCTCCTGGCTCAGACACCGAGTCTAATCCTGACTCTGCCTCCTGCTCCAATGCGTGTTTCAGAGAGTGACTCCAGTGCGGGGACTCGGTTTCCTCAGCTGAAAATCAGAGACGACACCGCATACCTCTACAAGTTGTCACGAGGAGTAACACAAAGCCTGGCACGTCACAGGCGTGCATTAAAATGCACGCTCCCCTACGCTCGTCTCTGAAACCCCTCCAACTAAGAGTCACTCCATGAAACAGCCGAGGCCTTTGCTCTGCCGGCATCTTCTCTTGCAACATCACTTGGGAAGTCGCTCCCTTAGCCAAGAATGGAAATGGCGTGTTGATTCACTTGCCAACGCCGCTCGATGGGCAGTGATTGCCCGGAGCACTGTGCCAAGTGTTCCTCAGCTATTCTAGGCTCCTCGGGAGGAAACAAGTGAACTGGAACACTTAGAGTGAGCGCCATGATGGGCAGTGGGGACAAGGACACCATACATTTGCCAGCCTAGCATTCAGCATTAATGACCAAGGCAAGAACTGATGGGAAATGCTGGATCAGAAGTCTGCATGTGCAGTATGCTTAATTCACTAAATTAGTTAGGGTTCAGTTTTCATACGTGGAAAGCAATCGAGGTGAGTAAGAATGACGGTGACACCAACACCTGTCCTAAGTCTCACTGAGAAATCGAGAAAGACCGATGTCAAAGCGTTTGGGACATGGGATGCCGTGAGCCAATGCCAGCCCCAGGAGTCCCCCAGGTGCACACTGCGAGCCAGACGGGTGAAGAGGTACCCAGGTGGGAGGGCCTGAAAAGACAGAGAGAGGGGCCAAATGGCCTTTTCTCCTCACTTTGCTTGGAGGCAACGTCTAGTGAACACCCCTGCAAGCTGTGATTTTGAAGGGTCACCGCCAAACACAATCAAGGACACAGCAAAGGGAAACTGAATTAATGCTCTGCTTTTCTGTTCTTTTCTCTTCTCACCGAGAGCGTGCAAGGCCTTCAGTTTCTGGAAGAGTTTATCATTGCCGGAGACGTTGATTTTGTTTTGTTTTTCTAAGAGATTCTGGCAGACCTGGGTGGTGAGCCCTTCCCCTTTAAGGGAGAAGTAAAAGCTGTTTCTGATAAGTGGGGACAAGGGGTCAATTATTCCAACTATTTCATATTTATGAAGGTCCAACGACATGTGAAGCACCCACCCAGAGGGCTGGAAAAGTGGTATTATTTACTATGGACGAGGCCCTGAGAGGTTTTTATTTGAAGGTGAACAGGGGCGGGGAGGGGGCTTCATAAAGGTGGCGGCATTTGGTATTTTTCAAAAAACACACACAGCTGAGGTTGAATGGCCCCCACAAGCACTTCACAGAAAGATCTGCCCATGTGAGTGTGATCGATCTGGGCAACGTCCCAAGCGGGGCGTGGGGTGTGGGTGAGCGCGTTTGTGAACATGTGCGTACTTCTGTGTGCATGTGCACATGCGTGTGGTGGAGTCTGGGAGGGGCAGGAAGGTTGTGAGTGAGAAATGGGAGACCCAGGTAAAACCTGGGGAGGCTGACTCAAGTCCTCCAAGGTCACCATGCACAGCTGGACGGAGCAAGAGGCGAGGGTACACAGCCTCCGCAGGTGGCTGGTGTAAGCATGGTCTTTGTAACGTCACCCTCCGCAACTGCTTGACGATGTGATGTAACGCCTTTTGTTACAGTCACAACAAGCGCCAGTGCTGCCTTGTTTCAACAGTAAGGACTCAGCTTTCCCCAGGCCCTGGCCGCGGTTTCAGGGCCCCGCGGAGTCTGTGCAGGACTGATGCTTCCCTCTCACACCCGCCCCCTCCCTATCTCCACCCCTCACCAAGCCCATATCTGTTGCATTGCGATTTCTCCAGCCAGCGTCCCTCCATGCGGTGGGAGGATTAACCCTGCCCTAAGAAAGGTTTAGTCCTTAATTACCTCCTGGGGGGGTAACCTCCAAGCCCTGGAAATGTCCAGCCTGATAAGACGGTCTTTGTTTACCTGGGAAACTTGGCATGGCCTAGCAGTGTAGCCATGGTGGGGACTGGGGTCACAGGCTGCCATATGTCACTGGTGGGCGAAGCAGGTGCTGTCTGACTGACTTCTCTGGGAGCCCACAGCGAGAAGCTCTGTTCTCCCCGGAACCCCGCCCTGTGCTCCCTTCCTGTTGCTGATTTTCATCTGTGCCCTTTTATCGTGACCAACCGTGGCCATGAATGTAACAGCTCTGCTGACTTCTGTGACCCATCCCTGTAAATCAAGGCCTGTAAACCAGGAAGTGGCCTTGGGGTCCTCTCAGACCACAGGCTCTATTTCTTTTTCTTTGATCACTGGCTGTATTCAAATGGTAACATCTCGCACGGTCTGCAAACAAGGCCAGCTACACAATTTGCAATCCCAATGCAAAATGAAAAAGGGGGAGGTACTTTATTCAAACGTAATCAAGAATTTCTAGGCAGCATTAAAGCAAGTGTGGAGCCCATCTGAGCACAGGGTCAGTGAATCTGTGGGATGCACACACAGGAAGGTAGTCCTGCCCACCAGCTCCTGGACCATCCATCTGCCTGTCTCCTGCCCTCTTCCTTATTCTCCAGCAAATGGCAGACATTCATTCAAATGAGTTCCCTGAAATCTCATGTGCACTGCCCCGACAACACACCAGGGACTGTGCGTGGCCCCGTTTAACCCTTGCAAGGCTCCCGAGCGGGGAGCCTTACTTAACATGGCCACTTTACAGGTGAGGAAGAGGACTCTCAGGAAAGTTAAGTGACCTGTCTGAAGCCATAGCTGACGGGGCCCACACCTCACAGTCACTGTGCTCGATGGCCTCGCAGGAGGTTCTCGCTCACACGTTGCTACGCTTACAAACAGTTGTTATGTTGAATTCCCAGACACTGGCTTTGACGGTGGGGAAGAAGCCAGTCAAACACCCTGAGTCTCTGTTTCAAGAGTAAGAACAGGTAGGAAAACCTTTCTCTCCAACCACCACCCCAGAAGGAGCCACATGCTCATGGTTACATGGTGTCCACAGAGCCAGACTTCACTGTCCTCTCATTAAAAAAAAAAAAAAAATTCCCTGGTATGATTCTGAAATGTTGCATCAGGTCCCCTCGTGGAGCCCCTGTGACCAGCTTCCCAGCCCCACACCACTGGTGGACACCTGAGTGGGGCGACACCCACTGAGGTGGACTCACCCCACACGGCAGGCTTCAAACATGCACACAATGGTGGGGAGACAGACAGAGCAGGAACAAGCAATGTTAATACCACGAGGTATTCCTAGCACTGCCCCAACCAGTGAGGAGACAGCGCTCCGTGGCCTTGCGTCGTTCACAGGAATACCCTGTCCCGCCAGTCTGCACCCTCTCCTAAGTGCCTCTGAGCATGCGCCTCGCCCGGCGAAGGCCCGTGCTGCTCTCTGAAGTTCTCGGGTTCACAGAGCTTGGCTCCTAAAGGCAAGTCATGTCACATCCGACCTTTCTCTTATGTCCAACTGAAGAAGCCATGATCCGGTCCGTCTCAGAAGAAAACCATGGGGCTGAGTCTGACTCACTGAGAAGCGACATCGTCAGTCTCCAATGCAGGGCTCCCCGAAAGGTGTCCAGCTGCAGCTCCTGTCTCACGCACTGACCTGAAATCCAAACCCACTCTCCACTGCCTCGGGTTTCACCCAAACCCCTTCCTGTCCATTGTAAGCCTGCCGACGGAGTGGTTTCCAGGCGGCCTGGAGGCCGCACGTTCCACACTCTTGGAAAGGAAACTCACGAGCGTGGACAGCCTACATGCCATTCTTTACTCTGAGAGCTGGTATGACGGCAGGGCACAGGACAGAAGTAACACCTCACTTCATTCACTAAGCAGTTGTCTCCCTCATTACAGGAGAACGCAAGTGCTACATCTTCACGCGTCCCATCCAAAACCCAAACTGGAAGAAGACTTGCATACCCAGGTCAGAAAAGGAGAGAGAGGCCTGACTGGTGTGAACTGCACAGAGAAGTTACTTCTGCACCTTACATCCCCGTGACCCGTGTGGGGCCTTTGTGCTGTTAGAATGGATTGTGACTGACTGACTGACTAAGCGGCCCTCGACATGCACATCAACGCAAATCACAGTAAAATACCGTTTGACTGTCAAACTAGAAAAGATTTTTAACTGTCTGAAGATGCGCACTACAGTTTTAACTCTAAGACAGAAGGAGTTTTTGAGTGTACAGAATACGTATTTCTTAGGGCATAAAAAGAAAAATTCCAAAAGGCTAACAGTACTACCTCCGGTAGACAAGACACACACGTAATGTTCTTTAGCCCTTGCACAACTCAGTGGTTTCCGAGCGCAGCTCAACAAACACGTGCGTTATCTGGAGGAAGCAGCATTTAAAAAGCAAGGTGAGCGCGGCCCTTTCCCCACAGAGGCCACCGCAGGCAGAACTGCAGACCCCAGCCAAGCCCCGGTTACTCTGAGACCTGTGCGGTCTGCAGGTCTGACTGCTTGTATGACCTTCACAGAGCGGGCGCAAAGGGGCGTGCGTGGGCACGTTTTTTCCTTTGCTCTTTTCTTTCTTTCTTCCCCAGCAGGTGTGTTTGAATAGCAGCCCATTCCTGCCCACTTGGCACTATAAATATTTATAAGCACACTCCAAGGAAGCTATTGTATCATACCTCAGCCGCGGCGTGGCCTGCTGTTGTTCGGGAGAGGAGAGGGGCAGCTGTAGGGGACGTGGGCCCTGCCCGCCCCAAGGGCCGGCAGCCTGTGAGACATGCGGGTCTAGGCAGAGGTGTGTGAAAGATGTCAGGTCAGCCTCTGAAGGGGGGCGGGGAGTCACTGCTGTGGAGCCGTGATGGCAACACTAAGTTGCCTGTGAGGTGAGGGTTTCCTGGTGCCTCAGTTTACAGAAGCCACCTTGCAGCTCAATTAGACCTTGTAACACACAAGGTGGACTTTACTCCAACGAGTTTTAAGGAGTGTGTGTGTGTGTGTGTGTGTGTGTGTGTGAGACAGAGAGAGAGAGAGAGAAACTGAGGTCAACATTAATGTGACAAGGGACAATCAAGGCTGCAGACCACAGTGTGCACTGGGCCATCAAAGCATTATCCCCTCCCCAGGTTTGGAGGGACACATGCATGGTGGGATGTCCCACATGAGGCCCTGCACTCTGGGACTGGGTGGGTACGCCTTAAAGCAGAGGAAGGCTGAGCACATTACATCGGACTGGCGTTAAGTGGCCAGGAGGTCACAGAGACCCTCCATTCCAGCAACCGTCCCAAACACTGTTCGCACCAGAATAGCCGGTGGCAGTTAAGAAATGAGCTTTCTGCCTCCCCAAGACTTCCAAACAGTGGAGGCCGGCCTTAGGTCCGGCTGTGGCCAGGAACTCTGACTCCAGGCTCACAAGACCCAACCAGCCCCGTGCCCCACTTGTGCCATCTGCGACTGTCAGGACAGGCCACTGCAAGTGGCTCCATCCCTCATTTGTCAAACGCACGCACCGCGTTAAAGCTGCCAGACCATGCGACGGGTCCCAAACTGTGTTTGGCACATGGTAAGTGCTCAATCAATATTGGCTTTTTTGAGGGGGAAGGGGGGCATTATAATTATCTTTTTTAACCTGAACAAGAAAGTCTTTCTTTGAGCTTCCCGCCACCCCCAAGCCAACCATGCAGAGTGAAGCTTCGAACAAAGTCTTCCAGGCATGGGGCTTTGATCTGGACGTGATCCCAGGAAGGAGGGACAGAGGAAGGGAAAGCACGCATGGATGCGCTGCCCTGCCGGTGTCGCCGCAGGGCGCTGAAGCGCACTGGAGCGTCCACAGGACCGGCTAGAATCCCACTCTGCACCGCCTGCCTGGGGATGTACAGGAAGTGTTTATCCACCGGCTCCGGGCAAGCTGCTGCCTGCTCGCACCTGCACGAGACCAGCTGAAATCTACCTGGAACTGCTCACAACAGATGTCGCATCGAAAAGGCTGCAACCGTGACCCTTTCTGTTTCAAACCCGTCCTGGCCTGTACAGAGGGGCCGATGGGCCAGGCCCACTTAGGAGTCTGAGCTGCAGAGCTAAGGACTTGGACACCAGAGACAGATAACTGTACACTTCAGAGCTCACAGCCGGCCTGGTGAACGGGACCCCGACGTGTTAGGGAGCAAACGTCACCCTCCACAGCCCAGCAGTACAGAGGGACAGGGGCTGGGGGTGGTGAAAAATGTCAGGTGAAGGGGTGGCAGGGAGGACGCCGGGTGGGGGGAAGGGGACAGCTCTTCCATTCGACGCTGGGACACGTTTGCTTTGCCCTCACGTGCACCCCCACATGGTCTGCACATCAGAGTCAAAGGTGGGGAGCTCCCATCACGCAAAGCAGACAAAATGCTGTGTCCTGGGAGTTTTAAGAAGCCGCTGAGGGCAGGAGACTGCTGGGTCAAGGTGTAGGAACGGCCCAACTGTCTCAGGTGGACAGAAAAGGAACAGTTTGCTGTGGACCCTGTTGGGGTCAGCAAGCCCCAGAACCAGCGGGGCCCTTCAGGGCACTCACCCCAGAAACCTGGAGCCCACAGGCCGGGTGTGGGCTCGGCCCATTCAGGATGCACCAGGGGGAGCCACCCCGATGGTCCTTCCGTTCCCTGTCACCATTTCACGCATGTGTCTGCAGCTGCTCTCCTGAGCAGCAATGACTCAGGTTCGAGGGACGCCTGCTTCAGCGGCTCCTCTGCAGGTCACCCTACATGGCGCAAGTGGAAAAGGGGACCCAGCACCCCAAAAAGACTTCTCTTCCTCCTCTTCTTAACACTAATAATTATGAGTAGTATCATTATACTGTTGTTATCTTAAGACACCAGTATGATAGTTCAACCACTTTTAGTGGAAACCTGGCTACCATAAGTGATATGTATTCTGATGTTTTAAAACCCAAGAAATTTTTTTTAAATGACTTTTTCATTGGGGTTTTAGAATTTCCGTTATTAAGCAGTTTACTGGCCATTCATGTCACCTCAAGCCGGTACATGCTGGCCTTCTGTCGCTGCCCAGGAGGGGCCCTCACTGCCAGGGTTTTTATCTTTGTCTCTGCCCCCGCCCCCTCACGGCCTGACTGGCAGTTGCCTCCTGTCTGTCTGCAGCCTCCCTGCCTGCTGCTCTCTCTGCTGCTTCTGACTGGTCCAGGGGCCACGCGTTGTTAAGCAAGTATCAAGGTGGAAGCCCTGGCCAAGGGCATCTGCATCTGTGTGTGTGCATTCACGCCCACATGCTTGCTCACACATGTGCATGTGAAACCACGTGAAACATGTGTCTAGATGCCTCCATGTTAACCATTCCTGAGGCGTGCTGACCAGCGCTGCCCCTGAGAAACCCACGCACACAGCTGTGATGACAGCAATGTGGACACCAGCTGGAGCCTCGTGGACGCAGACTCGCCATGGAGGAAAGGCAGGTAAAGAGGCACCAAGTCCACGTGTGTGAAACACGGGGCCGCCTCAGGTGTGGCTTCAGGGCGCACCGTGCTCCTTCTGTCCTCCCAGCCAAACAGAGGACACGTCTGTCTGCAAGTGCTGTCTTCACGGTCTAGGTGACACAATGCCGTGTCCTCTCTGCAGAATCTTTTTGTTTTCTCCGTCTGCATGCCGGGGCAGCTGGTAGGAAACTGAAAAATGTCCCCAAAGCCTTCAAGCTGCTGACCCCGCAAACCCCTGGGAGGATCTGGGCCCCGGCCGAGTGCAGGACTGGGCACACCGGGGCCCTGCCGAGGGGAACGCCCTCAGGTGCAGGGCAAGACGGCAGCTGCAGCTGAGGCTCTTCAGCGTCTGCGATGCACAGAGACCCGCTCTTTCGAGCCTGCGTTTCGCTGCGGCTGGTGTCCACATCTGGCACACCAGCACCGAGCTGGAACCACGGGGGGATGTCTAGGAGTTTCAGACAGAAGTCGATTTTCTCTATCGCGTAATATACTCGGTCTCGGTGGAGCTAATCGTCAAAATGACAACAACTATACAAGGCAGACAGCACGGGAGCCGACCAATCTGAACCTGGGAACCACCAGCGTTCTCTGCGGGAGGAGGGACAGCTGAGTATCATTTCTGGTTGTCGCTCCTCGAGAAAGGCAGGTTTCACTGCCTTGCTCAGTGCCTGGCTTGTAACAGGCAAGAACAAACGAGTGTTGTGTAAATGCACGACTGTGTGAGTGCCTGCACGAACAGCTGATGGCTGGCGTGCCTGCCGCCTGTGACAGGCAGGTGTGTGTACACAAAAGGCCGAGCACTACTGCACTTTCTGAGCCAGGTGCAGAAGGGGATGCAGTGAAGGAAACAGTGAAGGCGTGATCAGCGTTTGTTAAGAAAAGCAGAGAGGACAAGGTCATGGTTAGCCAAGGGAGAAAAATAATTTGTAAGGAATTTGGCGATCAACAATGTCAAACTCCACAGAGAAAACAGTGTCCTGTTGCTCTTGGCCTTCTGGCCAGTTTCTTGTTTTCTTTCCTTCCCAATGAGAATGAAGGTCAAGAGAGACACACACAGACAGACACACAGACACAGAGAGAGAAAAGATGATGGAAAACTACAGCCCACTCCTCAGCAACTGGACCCCAGGTCCACAGGCGGGTCACAGGCCCCTAAAGGGAAGGGGTCTCACCGTGTGTCCTCGTAAATGTGTAACAAGTACACAGCCAGAACAACGTGTTTATGAGATATAGGAGTGTGTGTACCTACATCTCATGCATTTATAATAAAATTGCCAGATGTGAAGGGTGTGCCGCACATAATTTACAAATGATAGATGACCCACTACTTCGTATCAGAATTTCCACACAGCCAACAGATGTTTACTGAATGCTTGTCTGGATTTTGGCCAAACTCCTATCTACGGCCAACCCGTGGTGAGTGAGTGTAACTCCAATAGAATTGCTGGCAAATACTTTCGCTTTTGTCAGTGAGTAAGATGAAGCGGAAACCCACACACACACGGCGACTTCATTCACTTCCTGACCCCTCGGTGCCACGCTCCCTTCCTTCCTCAACCAGGTGACTGCCATGCAACAGAAGGGAACGTCCTCGAACCTCCTGGCTCTGTTCACAAAGTAACGGCTGAAGAGGAGACAAGGTTAAGTTTCATTGGCACTGAAGTTTTCTACCGCTTCTCACTGCTTTCTACGCAGACCGACCACAGAACAATAAACGAAGCCCCGACGTGCAGTGTTTGCTGATTAGCGAGTTGTCACTACCCCCACCGCGGCCAATGTCAAGCTGCTGGCCTGACGTCACTGCAAACCAAGCTGGGCAGAGACGAGCAGTGGCGGAACTGACCTGTTCCTGAATTGCTAGCCCACAGACACAGCAGACGCAAACGAGAGTGAAGAGTTAATAGTAGAATGCAGTAAAATAATTAGGAAGTCGTGAGTTTTGAATATTTATTATCTTTGTTTATAATGTATCTCATTTTTATGGAATTTTAATGACAATATTTAATGACCTCTTTGTAAAATTTCTAGGAATTTAGCAGTCCGCCTTCCCTGGCTGGCATCAGCCAGACGCAGCACAAACTCGTCTCTGCTGTCTCCCTTTGACCTCCACACACACCCGCTCCGCCCGCCAACGCGTCCCTTCCTTCTCGGCTCTGTGTGCATTTACTCCCAGAATGCTCTGGGGCCGGTGCCAACACTGTGTGTTCTCAAGCAGCATAAAAAGTGCCATGTCCGTTTCTCGTGGTCACAGTCAATGTTCCTTCTTTTGCCCCGAGAGGACCCCCCACATCTCTGTTCCTATCGCCTGTCAGCCGGGGCGCAGGTTACGCCGAAGCCCGCTTGGTTTCTTCCAGTTTGGCTGAGGAGAGAAGTCACCCCCAAGGGGCTCACTCTCCTGCTGCAGATGCACCCACTGGCCCTCGCCTGCCTTTGAGGTGCTCCAGATGCGAGTGGTTCCGTCCCGGCGTCCATGCTGTAACTCATTAAAACCGTTTCACTCCGGCATCCCGCTCATTACGATGGGCAGGGAGAGCTTCGCTTCTGGGAAGCACAGCGATAATGAGGGCAGAGTGTTCAGCACAAAACGGCTTCTAAGAGCTCATTAGCAAAATTGACTAGTTAGGCAGAACTCTCATTCTCTCACTGTGACTCAAGGTCTGAAAGTTGTTCCTTCTCAGAGGGCTGGGACAACGACAATCCACACTGGGTCCCCGGCCAGAGCCCCCTGGGCTGGCTAGGAGGTCCGCCGTCATCCCTGGGACACCTTTAACGGTGGGGAGACCTTCAATGTGGTTGACCATCTGCCCTGAGAAGCAGGCCGTTGGGGGGGGGGGGGGTGGTGGTGTGTGTGTGTGTGTGTGTGTGTGTGTGTGTGTGTGTACACACTTGCGTGTTTGCTTATACAGGAATAAGAAAAAGAAATGGAAAGAAAGGGGGAGAGAGGGAGGCAGGAGCAGTGACTGCCCTTTGTCCTTTACCCTTTGCCCTCACCTCAACCCTACTGATTCCCATCTAAGTTACCACTTGGATAGGAATCTCGAAATATCCAGTTTTATTCTTGGAAGTTCCCCAAACGCCCCGTGCAGGCATTTACTCTGCTCTGGATTAAAGATGGTCCAGCTTGGGCCTCTTCCCTCCATGAAAGTCATTACCATGAGTATGATCATTAGGGCCATGGTTCCCCTGAGTCACTGGCAGATGAACAGCACAGCAGTGCAAGGACACACGGACTAAAGCAAACGTGCGTGTGCTCAGCCGATCAGTGTCACCGGGCTGCAACCATTGGTAATAAGTCTTCACTGGTGGTCTTCAAACGTCATAAACACACTTCTAAGCCAAGAAAGGATTCCTTCCAACAGCATCTTACATGGAGGCCAATCTACAAAACCGACCCAGTCGGAGCTTCTCTGGCTAAGAGCAGGCGGAGGGGCCTGGGCCTGAGCTCCGGCCCTTCAGCTGGCCTCCAGGGACCTCTGCTGAGCCCCGCAGGGCAGATGAAACCATTGCCGGGGACCGAGGGCCCGAACAACGCGCCTCCCCTTGGACTCGGCAATCCTGGTTCTGAGACCACGACACAGAATAAGCAAGCAGGAAGCACAGAAGTCTGTCCAAGAATGTTCATCTCATCTCTGCCTGTGATTCTGAAAACCTTGTAGGGCTCACTACCGAAGCGACTGACTAAATTACAGAAAGTATATATAAGCAGAATAACAAGCTTCCATTTCAAAGGGTCTTCATTTATGTTGATGACGTGGGGAAACATTCCTTCACACCGCGAAGTGGGGGAAAGTGCCACACAGCAGCGTGACGTCACTTGTGTGAAGTTTCTCGTAGCATCACACATGCGTGCAAGGGTGTACATCAAAGTGTCATTTTTGAGATTTAGGATAAAGCTTCATTTTGAAATTTCTGTACTTTTTCTACTGCTAGAAGCATGTGTTCCTCTTACCAAAAAAAAAAAACAAAAAAAAAAAACCACCCAATATTTAAATAAACAGAAAAAAGAAACTGCGTCCCTTTGGAGTGGCATTCATCTCCCTTCGCCTGTGTGAGGCTCCTGGGCTTTCTCAAAGCAAGTGTTGGTGATTTTTTTTTCCTGGAACCCTAGGCATTGCTGTTTTCAGCAACCCGGTGTTCACCTGACAGGACTGGGAACGCAGCACATACTCGAGGCACCACAGCGCACGGGCCTGTCCATGTGGGCTGGGCTGGGGCCTGGAGAGAGGGGTGCCAGGCTCCCACCGTGGCTGCTGGTCCGACTTTGCCTGTGCATCACCTCTTGTCCTTGGGGGACAAGTGGAGCCATGATAATAATAATCCTAGTCCACTGCCCCCTGCCCCCAGGAACCCAGGCTGTGTCCAGTCCTGTGCCTGCCAAGCCATCGGCTTCTGCTAGCAGACAGCTGCTCAGCAGGCCACTCCCCGCCTGACAGCGGCACCGCCCCTTGGAGCCGTCAGAACGCCAGGGCTGCATGGCACGCAGCTATAAAGACGCCTGTGGTGTTCCACCTGTCACGTCAGGCAGGGTTAGAGGGTCGCAGAGAAGTGGAGCTCGGCCCCCTTGTCCCCATAACTCATAGGATCTCATCAAACACATCCCCCCGCCTTCTGCGTGCACCCCTCTTCGCATTGTGCTTGGACACCACCTGGGGAACCTAGGCTGGAAGGCAGACGCCGAGCTTTCCCCTGCAGCCCCTCCCGCAGGTGCCTGCCTGTCACAGTCCCGCTCCCCAGCTCCTCCTCAGGTAAATGAGTGCCCACAGCGATCAGGTGCAGACCAGGGGGCTGCCAGGACGTGGCTCAGCCATGGGCCTTTGCTCAGAACCCACACACTCTCCCTCCCAGCCTTCATCTTCTCCCCACAGGAGCCCAAACAGCTGCACAGGACGGCTTCATACCGTCTGTGTGAAGCTCTGGCTCCTGTGCCCTCGCTCACCTGTGGCCCTACCTGCAGGGGGAGGGCGGGGGGAAGGGACTCCACCACATATGCAGGGCAGACTGTAGCTCAGCTCCACGCAAGACTGGCTGTCTGGTTCTCAGCCTCAGAAGCCTCATGCCGGTGAACAGGTGAGCAAGTGAGGCTTGGCGAGGCGAGTGAGCTGTCCCCAATCATCCCATTAGTAAGAGATTAAATGGACTTGGATTTGGCCTGTCAGACTCTGGCAAAAGGATGGTATTTGACCATCTCCGTCTGGAGAACGTGGGACTCAGTGCCCCCGTCACAGCCTGACTGCTCAGTGAAAGCCTTTCTGAACAGCATCCAATCAACTCTGCCTGCCGGAACGTCTCTGGTTATCAATCAATTTGGTGAGCTCCCCTGACACAGCTCATCTAGACCAGCCCTGGACTATCACTCAAATCATTTATAATTATTTGTCCTTCCAAGAACATAAGCATCATCTCCCCCGAAACTCTGAGGCCCCTCGCGGCTCCGGTTCTAGCTGGTTCATCTTCATCTCCCACAACAGCACCTAACTGGTCCCCGCGGTATGACTGTCGGTTTCATTTAATTTTCTGGATATAAATGGAAAAATATCCAGAATGGATTAATCATTAGAGGCTCTAACTTTTCCTGTTATACAGTATATTCATCTTACTCTACAATCAGCCTAGACGACGACACCTTTGGAAGTGTATTTACAAAGTGCCAGGATATAAAACCGCTCGGCCTAGGTCCAGTAGAGCAGATTAAAATCACAGGCTACAGGTGAAATGACTTTAGAAATGCCAGAACACTGTATCAACCCATTGTTTGTACTTCCTAGCAATGTTTCATTACGTGTCTTAGCATTTAGTGTGATTCCGTATGCAGTGAGCACTGACAGTTTTAGAGTAAGCGTGGACATCAGGAGTACGAACGTTCAGGGCTGTACCACTGTTAGGAACCGCTGTTACTATGACCAACAGCGGCGGTGTCTGAACAAGCACTGTTTCTCTTTTTGACTCTGCCCTGTTCTGCCGCCTCTCACTGGAGAGCAGGCCAGTCTGCACCCACTACCACAGAGTCCTGAGTGACAGGAGTCTCCGACAGCTGCACAGCCGGTGGCGGAGGCGGGCTTCCCCTCCCAGAGGACATGCAGCCTGTACGGTCCAGGGTGGGGACCGGCACTGGCAACGAGGAAGGAGGACTCACTTTGAAGCCGGCGACGACCTGAGCACCCAGAGGAACGCTGCTTTCAGAAACCCGACTTTGTGCAGGAAGGCAGGCAGGTTCTGACCAGACGCTAAGACAGCGAGAGCAAATATAAAAGCTGTGTTACAGCACGGAGCCCTGCTGGTGCTCGCTGCCCTTCACAGCTGGGGCCCTTACGCACCTCACTAAGACAACCCCACACACAGGGCCCCCGACTTACGACGACCGCTTTAGATCCTTCCAACTTCACGGTGGTGCGAGAGAGACTCGCAATGCATTACGTGAGGCAGGGCTGGAGTCACTCCTCCCAGTTACTCAACCTGTGAGCTGGGGAACAGCCCGTAAAATAACAAGACTCGGTTTGCCTGTCTGAATGGCTGCGATGACAGTAATGCCTAAGACACGGGGTTCCTGCGGGGACTGAGTACCTGACACACCTCGGGTGCTTCATACATTGATTCTGCCAAATCTTCTATCGCCTGTTAGAAACCTAACCAGTTTTCGCCTATCCCACAGCACGTGTTCCCTTGCATTATTAAAAATAAATGCTTTAGCAGACCCAGTTATGAGAATGAACTTGAGCGACTGAACCCTGGTCCAACCTTGAACACTGGGGCTGCTTCCCTCGGACTGGACACCTGTTGCTGTGATGAGCACTGTCTGTAAAACGGGAGTGAAGCAGAGCCCCGCGTGTGGTGTCCCAAACAGCACAGACACTATCAGTCCAGCTCTTAAGGGAGAGTCTCTGATAAAAAACCCTTCCAGCCATGCGCCACGCCAACCTGCTCACGCCGTCCTCAACCGGGGCTTGTGGTCATAACCGGGCTAAAACGCCTTACTTACTCCACACCAACTCTCCACCCAACCACACCACATCATGTGACACCAGTAATCACTCACAGATGTGTGCGCAGTCTTGTCAACCACCAGCCCATGGCCAGGACGCTCGGCGGCTAGAAGGTGACGACACTACTAGAGCCGAGACCCTACTCTACGCCCCCCATCTCTCTGCTGCACCACCACCTCCATTACCCTCCTGTTTTCCTGCAGCAACCCACAGGCGACCTGCTTGCCTCCCCACCTTTGAATTCACCGTCTTTATCATCAAATAGTGGTCCGGAGTAGAAATACGGGGCTGTCATCAGACAGAGGCTTCTCATCCTGATTCTGTCACTTCCGAGCAGCGCCCCCAGAATAACTGCGCGTTCTAAGCCTCCGTTTCCTCGTTAAACCAGGAGTTCATAAAGCCTAGCTTGCCAGGGCCTCCATAAGGCCCTGGTGAGATTCGGGCCCATGAGAGCCATTCCTCCCCTTGGCTTCCATGTTGAGTGGTGCCCGACCCAGGACAGGCTAGAGACACACCGTCCTCATCCCTGCCGGAAACACCCTTTACTGTTGTGACCCAGGCTTCCTATGAAAAAGTGACCCTGGGGTATACTATTGGGCTTGGCACTGTCCCCCAAGTGGTGATTCTGTCACCTGCCCATCACTACCCTGTTACGTCACCAAAACTCAAAGGCCCTAGACCCGCCTGTCCCAACACAACTCAGTTTAGAGTCACTGGTTCAACAGCCTGTCCTATCCAGCAACTTCTGAGGAGTCCAGCCCCGCCTTCCTCATGTGTCTCTTCCCCTTCAGGCTTCATGAAGACCCTAAAACCCCAGTGTGGCAGCTGGGTCACTACTGTCAATGGACAGATGGTGACTATTTAGCCAGTCTTCCAGGATGGCAAAGCATCCACCATCCCGACTCTTCTTGCCCCATTCTACCCACCCGAGAGCCAGCAATGACCTGACCCCGCGTGCTGTGCTCTGAAACACAGTGATGGGTCACACTAAGAAACAGGGCAAGAGAACAGAAGGACCAGCATCACACTGTCGCCCCTGCAGGACGAGCAGCTGCAGCGGGGCGCCCCGCCCTTGGATTCCATGTAGCCACCCTGCAGCAATCACTTGCTGGGTGTCAGAAGTTCCGTGAGGTTAAGGATCATGCCTTGTTCCCTGTTGTTTCTCCATCATATGGGGACAGGATTAATCTGGGAACAGTTGCCCTGAGATACCAGGAGTGGAAGCAGACATACTGCCTGGGCCCTGAATACAGTTCCTGCTGGTCTCTCCCTGGTCCCCTACCTTTGTCTCACTGTGTGGGTTTTTTTAATTTTTAAACATATATTTATTGATTTTAAAGAAAGAGGAAGTGGTGGGGGGAGATGTGAGAAACATCGATCAGGTGCCTCCCATACGCACCCCGACCAGGGATTGAAACTGCAACCTAGGTATGTCCCCTGACCTGGAATCGAACCCCCAACCTTTCGATGTTCAGCATGATGTCATGACCAACTGAGCCGCACCAGCAGGGGCTAGCTAGCCGTGTGGTTTTTAGCTAGTCATCTAGCCCCTCTGAGTCTCAGCTGCCTCGTTCATTGAACAGGGATCTCACTAGCTGCCTTGCCCCAGGACTATGTACAATGACCCAATGAACCAACATCTGCTGGAATGAGCACAGCGTGCACCGCGCTAAGGGGAGAGTTTGGCTCGGATTCTCGGCCCTCTGGTTGCCTCACCGCCTCCCACGCTGTGCTCCCACAGAAGAGGAAGAGAACACCCAGCCAGGACAAAGGGAGGGGAAGACAACAGGAAATAGAAGACAAAGGGACTATTTTTAGTCTGCTCTTCTTAACATCTCTCGTATGTTCCATGATTCATGCCTCGCCCTGCTTTGCCCCTGCAAATAGCTCCCTCGTCCTCATACACGGTGACTTCGGTCGGGCTTTTTCCTTCCTTGTTTCTCAAGTGGTAAGACTGGATTAGAGCTAGGACAGTCTCTGCTCCGCTCCCCTCCCCGCCTCCCGCACACTATGCAATCTCTAAATATTTTGTAAATAAATAGATTGATCCACACGATATAGTTCTAATGACTTCTGCCGTAGAGTAAATCTAAAACCAATAAAAATGGAGATCACAGAAGTGGGAGGCTATTGAAGGAGGGCTGATTATTTTTTAACAGTTTCTGCTTACTCTTCACACCTAGTTATGCCTTTCAGTCATCACCCCAAACTTCAGTGCTGGGGGTAAAAATAGGCTCTACGGTTTACTGTCTTGTTCACACCTCCCCCCAACTCGACAAACGTCCCCTTCCCGCACCCGCTACACCAGATGATGGGAAATGCTCAGCATCCACTTTGAAAAGCAGAAGGAGAAGGGAAAGAGGCACCACTCCCCCACACTGTGCTTTATATCTCTGGAATATAAAATATACTCCACGGGCAATGATGAGGGAGACAGAGCAGCTCGTGAGGAGGGCTAGTTTACAGGGACACAGCGGTCCCATCTGCAGTCCCCGACGGCCTTGTGCGGGTGCCTTGTCCACATCTCCGCCACAGGCATGGCTCCCACACTCACTAGCCTCAACTGCACACACGTGTCACATGGCCTCTGGCTGCTGGAAAGCACTTGGACTGTTTGAGGGGTCAAGTCAAAGGGCCAGGCAGCTAATGCCCCAGGAGCTTTCTGTCACACTGATGGACGGCAGCCAGGCAACTCTCCGTGTGTCCGCAGGCCTGGTGGCACAGGCCCGAGCCAAGCTCCACGCTGTCTCCCTGTCGGGACTGAGCCCCCAGGGACACCACAGCATCCTGCTCACCAACACCCTTTCCTTTGCTGCTGCACTCCTCCGAGAGTGTTCTCTGGGACGCTGTACTGAGTGAGCCCAGCACACTCGCACCTCAAGGTCTGCTCTTGCGGAAGCCTGGTGTGAGACGGTCGTCCTGCTGGGTCCCTCCCACTCTTTCCCTTGCACATACCCCCACACACACCCACACTGTAGAGTCTCCCTGGAGAGACGGCCTTTCAGAGGCAGCTGCTCAGTCTGACCATGGAGGGTAGCGATGTCACAAAGTCCACTTGTAGGCAAAATGATACGGTGTTTGATATTTCCTTCAAATTATTACAGGGGGGAAGGGATTGACAAAAACCCTAATAACTGCTGCTAGGCACATGACGTTTCATTACTTTCTACACTAATCTCTCCTTTCATTAAGTTTGAAATTCTTCCAAACAAAATGTTTAAAAGGAAGAATGCCATGCATTTAGCAAAGGGCTTGCTTTTCAGTCTTGCCCAAGGCATGACCTTGAGCAAGTCCGTTTCCCTCCTTCGCTCCCACTTGCCCTCTGACAAAGGGAAGGGTAGTGTGACCTTCCTGAGTCAAACACGCAGCCTTGACTCTCGTCCCCATCCAGAGCCCGCACGACACACCAGGACCCCCCAGCCCCTGGAAAGAAGCTGTCCAAGGAGCTGAGTGACAGTGCGCGGGCGTGCACCAGTGCGCTGGTATGCCCCCGCCCGTCTGCGCTCACTCTCAGGCACGCACACTTACGTCTGCGCTCTTCACACGTCCCGCAGCGGCGTGCGCTGAGCGGCTCTGCAACACCCACAGACCCCACTGTTGCATTAGGTGTGTCAAGCGCCCAGCTACGCTGTCAGTGGTGCACACACAGAATCTCTCCTTACTACGTCGTAGAGCGGCTGTGTGTCAGCACACGTTGACCCACAGTTGTAAACTTCTTAAAGTTCACCTGCTGCTCCCACTGCAGCCTCACGGCAGGGGCGGGAGTACACCGGCCTGTCCTCACGCCTGCGCTGTGCTCCAGGGCAGCCGAGCAACAGCAGCGATCACCAGCGCCCCTCCTGTGGGGGCTGCCCCGCGTGGGCTGCTCTTTGCTCCACCCTTCTGAGTCGGCCCCACAGTCGTCACTGCTTCCTTGGTAACATCCCGGCTCCTGAGCCCAGCATGTGAGCACCTCCCTCTGTGACCTACCCTGGATGTCTTCCTGTTGTCCTGTCACAACTCATCCTCTAACCCCCCCACACGCGTGCACACGAGTACACACACACACTGACCCAACCACACTCAATAGCTGTAATCCCTCACCCAATGACTTATTTCACATCCATTTGCTTAGAACGTCCTCTCTTCCCCACATGCACCTTGTCCTTGTAGCCACCTCCCATCCACCCTTCAAAACCCTGACTGGGGACCAGCTTCTTGGTAAGAACTCTCCTGACTTCCCTTCCTGCTGTAGTGATCCTAAGCCCTAGAACACAGGTTCTCCACTGGAAGTGACTCCCCATCCCCCTGCAACCCCCTCTAGGGACATCTGGCAATCTCTGGAGACATTTTTCATTGTCACAACCTGGAGTGGGAGGTGGCTAGTGCACCTAGTCGGTATAAGTTAGGGGAGCTGCACGGGGCAGGTCCTCACCACAAATAATCACCCGGTCCAACACGTCAATAGTGCCAAGGCTGAGACCCCCGGACCCTCCCCCAGACTAAAGGGCACACCCCCTAGGCCCCCTTCTCTGTTACGCTTTTATGCCTACATATTCATCTGTCACAGCACATGCCCTTTTATAACTGTCGGGTTATGTACTGAATTCTCCCACGAGAACAAGGCCAGCCTGCTCGGGCCCAGTGCGCCCCACTGCCTGTTGTACCGCCCTGACTCAGCCATGCTCCTTCCCTCACATGCAGTCCGTGGCCACTTTCGGCCCAACAGCAGAGATGGAGTTCCCAGCGACCACAGGCAGCCACTTGGCTGGCGAAACCTGAAATACCTGCTCTGCCACCCTTTAGAGAAAAGGTTTGCCGATCCCGGCACAAAACTGTCAACTTCCTGAAGGCAGGGTAATTTCCTATTTCCCTTGCTCCCAAGAGTCTGGTACAGCTGTCTGCACAAAGCAGGTAGTAGAGGAGGGTTCCTGCAACTCAACTGAACTTAGAGTGGTGGTTACTTCGCTTACTGTAGGCCCAGCTTTTTGCTGCCCAGGGACCAGCAGTGCACCTGGCAGAGAGCTGGCTGAGGTTGCAGGCAGGGCCTGTGAAATGACCATTACACAGCAAGGCAAGCCTGCTCAACAGGCATAACTGTCCTCAGTCTCCTTCCGTGTACACAGCAAGTGACCACTGCGAAGCATGTTCCATTCTGCACCTCTGTGGACATAATTCAGCCTTCTGTTATCTGTGCTGATGTCAGTGGGGTCACCTTGCTTCCTGACCTAGAAGTCGTGTCATGTCCACTGGCTGTGAGGCACCTTGGCAGCTCAGCAGTGTGGCTGGGGAGAAGAGGGAGGAATTTGGAACTGGGAGAGAAACTAGAGAAAATAACCCAACCACAGGGGCTGGGCCAAGGGCAGCTGGATAAGTCCACACACAGTAACCAAGGAACACGGCAAACTTGGACTTTTATCCAAATAGAAGAATCCTGTATCAGCCAAGGAAAAGGAAAGGAGCCAGAATGCCAGTTCCTGGAAGTTGAATGTGAAAATGTAGAAAAGCCAGCCTCTGGCCGTAACAGAAGCCCACTAGAATAGAAGGGCAGGTGCTATTCCCTCCCTGTGCCACAGATGAGATGGTATAAACCATGCTGGCTTGAATTCCAAAGCCCAGGCTGAACGGTTCCTGCGACACCGTGCAGGGGCAGGGATAGGACACGCACGGGAGTCCAGGCAGCAGCGGGCAGCCACCGGTGCATGGACAGCCGCAGCAGGAGTGTGGCAGGTTTGAACAGGACCTGGCTGGGGGTGGAAAGTTTTCTAGACCCATAGGAAACAAAAAGTTGAACAGAGAAGCATGCCACGCCAAGTGGATGAGTTTGCAGAGTAAATGTAGCTCCCTGATCCTGTGGGCACGCAGGACCCACCACAGACACGAGGAAACCTGGGTCTTCAGGCAGCCAAATGCATCAAAGACCTAACTGACCCAAGGGATGAGGCAGTGGGTTTTCCCTCTCCAGACAAGACAGAAGTGGCAGCTCCAGGGGCTGACCGTGAAGGTCACAGGCCTCTGAAATCACAATCAGGAAGGGCTAAGGGGACCACAGGGTCTGCCAGGGCTCACTTTCTCGATGGGACGTAAGTTCTATCTCAGATCTGTCTCACCACCATCACACCTGCAGCCACAGTCTCCCCAGAAGGCAGACACTGTCCCCCCCTGCTGTTCTAGCACCCTGGCTTGTACGGAGAGAAAAAGGTCAAGGGTACAAAGCCAGGCTCTGAGGCCAGACAAACCCGGGTTCAAAACGCGGTCCTGCCAGCTGTTTCTGGGAAAGTGACCAACTTCTCAGAAGTGACAGTAAAATCACTACCTTCCATCGTTGCTTGAAGGTTAGCACAAGTGTGAAATAAATACCTGGTATGCCATCAACGCTCGGTAAATAGTGTCGATTACAACCAGTTATTCATGGCTGCTGTGATTCCGAGTTGTCTGGGAGCCTCGGGCCTTAAATTATCTGTTTTGGGTACAGTCTGAGGAGTGAGCCTTCACACTGGCCCACCTCTGGCCTCCATCCGGCGGCTCCCTTAGCCCGGCTGTCAATTCAGAGTATTCGTCTATTAACACACACAAGCACACACGCGCGTTGCTACTCAGTGACCTGCTTCAGCTTTTAATTCCGTGGTTTCAAAATAGCTGCACTTTCTGCTCTTACCTGTTTTATGTGCTAATCTGCGCCATCTCGCCTGGTGGCTGGCTGACTTTCATTAGCCTAAACACTTGGAGCAGCTACAGCTCATTGGGCTTGGATGCTCCTTAAATTTCTTGAGTTTCCAGGCCATTGGCTGATACTGCTCCCTCCACTTTATTATATAGATGGTATGATCGCTAGGTCTTCTTCTCTACCACAAATCAGCCAACGCCATCTCTTCCTGACCTACACCAGCCAGCCAGTGACGGCACAGTCCAAACGCCCACCCTTCAACATCGCAGAGCTTCCTAACCCTGCTCGGTTCTCTGGATGGGAGGAACTGAGCTCTGGTGGATCTGGAACCTCCAAACGGATGCTCCCACACTACAGCACTGCCCTGGGACCTGCAGACTCGGAGGATCTGGGGTGGAAGACCTGGGTAGCCAGAGAGCCACCAAAAGGTCCCCAAGAAAAGCTTATTAAATCCCCACTGAACGGTAATACAGCGGCACCTCAGTACTTGTGCTCACTTCATGCGACGAGAGGTGAAGAAGCGCCCGGTGACAAAACACTGTTTTCTTGTCCAAATGTGACGAGTACCAGGTGTGATGAGTTCTGAAGCCAGTGAGCACCGTGGTGTGACAGTCCCTGAGCTCTGCCTTGTTTTGGATGGCTTTTACAAGTGGTAACCAATCCCAAACAGACATGTTTTTATAAAACGAGATCCGCCTGCTGTAGGCTTCAGTGAATCATTTCAAGTGCACTTCAATTCCGTGCTGATTCCTTAGACAAACATTTATAGTGGTAGGAAGTGTAATTACCAAGCTCTGCGGCAGAAAGCATTAGGGTGGCACTAATGACATCATTCCCATTTCCTGGCCTGGGTCTCTTTCCCCAGTCCCCTTACGACTTGCTCTATCCCCCTCCCAGCAGTGTAATTACTTAATTTTATGACTGCCTGAAATTGTCTCCCGGCATTTCTGTAGACCCCGCTCTGGTTGTGCCTGGGCCCCTAAACAAGCAGCCATTTCGGGTTGGTCAAAGCTGTAAGCTCCATTCCACTCTACAAAATGTGCAATACGCGTAGGAAGCAGGCAGCGTGCTGGGCACCAAGGGCCTGACCAGGAAAAGACAAACCACACAGACTACCACGGAACGCAGGAGCCAGCTGGAGACGGCGAGGCAGCGCTGGGGTTGGACAGCAGGGCACCAGCACCACCCCACGGCTCAAGGGACAAAGTTGGTGTCAGAGAGCCCTAGAGCCAAAGTCACCAGGAGGTCAGAGCTGGAACCACAGTGGGACCACTAGAGGCAGAGGCTGGAGAGCAAATGCCTTGGCCTCTTCCTCCCCCTAGATAGACCCCCACTTCTCCCAGGGCCTCCTGTCGGCTGAAGTCAGACAAATGCCAGCTGCCCTGGGCCCTGGGAAACGCAGCCAGCATTTTAATGCCCATTTAAAAAAAAAAATCTCCTCTACTATACTCTACCAGGCTCTTTCTCTTGAAAACAAGAATTTTACAGCATTAACATTTTCATTTAAATAATTTCCCCTTGCATGACGGCAAGCCATGGGGACAGGACGTTTTGTTTAGGCTCAGTGGGGCTTGGGGGCAGGGGTGGGAGGCTGTTCTCGGAGCCCCTGAAGGCGGGCCAGGGAGCTGACATCCCAGCCTGCTGGCTGTAAACCCAGAGGGTGAGGGGCAGGGCTCCGAGGGCCACAGGGACCAGCTCTGCCCCCGCCGGCTTTGCCCTTCGCTCTGCCTGACCCGCACTCCACCGTGTGGGTATGAGGAGGAGAAAGCAGGAGCTCACGTGCTCCATCCTCTTCTCTTCTCCTAATAACAACACTAACAGCTACCAGTCCCGAGGACCTTCTGTGCAATCTTCGCGCTGTGAGGAAGGCGCTGCTACTGTGCGTTACTGACGGGCAAACTGAAACCCTGAACAGTCCCTTCCCTGGCCCTGGAAGCCGGCTGCGCTTGCACTCATTGCTGCCTGATGCCACGGCGGGGCCAACACTCTCTCCTGCTTCTCATTCACTGCAGTTATCGGAGGCAAGTGGCTGGACATGTCTACGTTTCCACAAAATGGGGACGACCCCACTGACCTTGCTGGCTTTCACCAAGTGGCCGTGACTCCCAAAGTAGGTAACGCACATGAACGTGCTTTGAAAACTTTCAAGACCCCCTTGCTTTGTGTCGTGTTACGTTCACCTCTGCTTCCAGCAGGCGCTGTCTGGTGCGTAAGCCTCTCCACGTGGGGCGGGCTATTTTCGGCCTGCCAAGCTGTTTTCGTTTGTCACGGGAACGCACGCTCCATTTGGGTAATGGCAGCAGATGTGACAATGGGGACAGAACTCCCACCCGCCACGCTCTAACCCAAACATCCCGAGAGACGCTTCCAGAACTCGTCTCCACACGTCTGCTCTGGGACAGGGGCGCCTGAGAACGCCGAGCTCTGTCTGCGTCACTGTCGCTGACTGGCCTTGATCATCTCTGATAAGCGCTCCTGGCCGTCACTTTCCCTTCCCACAGCTGTGGCGTGCTGTCCATACCCTATCCGTGAAGGTCCGCCGGGGAAGGGGGGTTTGACGGAGGTTAAGGAATAATTGCAAGGAAATGTTTTGACATGCTGTTAATGCCTGTCAGTGTATTATCCCCAATTTAAAGTTAATCACCAAAATTATATTGCAATTTCAAAAATGGAATGGAGTAAGATTTGTTGAGGTGTGAATAATAAAGAAACCCAGAGCCAAGAGCTGAAATGGAAGCAAACTTCTTGCATAACCCTTCTGTAGTTTCCTGGCAAAGGGCACAGCGATAACGTGGTGACTTGGGGCATGTGGATCTTGGCAAAAGAGTCGGACTCACAATCCAGAGGAAAACAAGAGGTCTTTGTCTCCGCATCAACACAACCGAGGACTGAGACACAAAGTCGGAATTTAAGTCCATGTCCAAAGAGCTCCCCAAATCTGGGTGTTTGTCATTATGTGGACAACACATTTAGACACTTGATAAACTGCTCCATTTTCTTCTAGACTATTGGAGTTTTGCCTGAGATCTGACGCTATGCTTCCAATGGCCCGTCAAGTTTCCTGGCTACTGCCTCAAAAATCCAACAAAGCCTGTCAGGTTTCCCTCAAAACCAATTTTCTGACTTTGGCCAATGGCAGCAGCACGGTCCCAGGTGCTCACAAGGGAACTCCAGCGTCACCTCTGACCCGTGGCACTCTGTGCCATCTATTTACACCTAGGCCCACAACTCTCTAGGGGGGCCATGGTGTCCATCGTGTGCACGCGCTCAGCAGGACAGGCTCACACTGTTGGTGCTCTTCATAGCTCATTTTGAGCCTTCCAAACAGCTGTCTGAGATGGACAGCATCATCCTGTTTATGAGAGGTCGACTAAGACTTGGAAGGGTAACCGGCCTAGCTGCCCATTCAGTAGGTGCTGGAGTAGACCTGTCTGCTTCTCCCAAGTGCCCAGAGCACCTTAGTGCTGAGCCCTCAACACTGATGGAAGACCCACCAAGTGCCTAGATGGGAGCCCAGCACACAGCAATCCCTCAGGGGGCATTTATTATCGCTGCTACTTGACTTTTCTTTTATGCCACACTGCTTGGTGCCCGCCTTGGTTCCCACTGCCACTGTCCTTCTCCTGCCACTCATAACTTGCTGCCAGGACAGTGTCTGCCCTGGCTCTCCAACAGCCCCAGAGCTAATCTTGTCCCTCCTTTCTGAATGCAGCTGCTAGGTGCGTCTTCTCAGACATACTTCTGTGGTTGTTGAGAAGACCATACCCCATTCTAAGTCACCATCCTTTGATGGATCCTGCGTTTCCTCTGGAAAAACTTCAGCCTGAGCCTGTACTCCAAAGCCCTTTGTAATCGGCCACCTTCCATTGCCACCACCCTGTTGGAACTCCCGACTCCAACAAGGCAGGTGTGTTTCCTGGGCTCATGTTGGCCACTCTGAATGCCCCCCTTGGCCTCCACTTCAGTCTCCCGCTTCACTGAGGCCCGATTTAAAAGACCCCTCCTCCGGGAAGCTTTCCAGGACCACCTCAGCCCATCTTAGTTAGCTTTTCCCTCCCTGCTCTCTCTTGGTGCTTATCTGCTTCAAACATGAGGCATTAATCAGTCCCCACCATGGACCGAGCAGCTCTTGCCCTGAACTAAAGGCAATCTCATCCAGTGAGAGAAGCACACTCTTCCCACGAGGATGGGCTGGCGTTTAAATCCCAAATCTGTCGCTAATTACCAGTTTCATTTATCAGATTACTGATGGGTTTGTGCCAATCTTTTAAAAAGGAGCTTTAGTAATAACTTCCAATTACTAAACACTGCTTGTATGGCTAAGTGCCTTGAATGCGTTATCTGCAAGGGGGGTGATTTTTAAAGAGAAAGAAACAGATTCAAGGAAGATAAGAAATCTGGCCATTTACTGAAGACAGAGAGCTGGTAAGCGCGACCTGGGATTTCTCTGCAATCAAGGGAGGCTTTAATTCATTTCGGAGAGCCTGTCATTTACACCTTGTAACAGCTCATTCCATTAGCATTTCGAGGTGTCAGCGATCTGAGGCTGTGAAGACCCCTCCCCGTCCAGCTGCTGCCCTCCCCATAGGCCCATTTCTCAACCTGCCTATTCCGATCCTTTCCCAGGAGGGGAGTGGAGGAGGGAGTGGTGACCACCAGGTCGCTGAGGGGAACCACAATCTTCAGAGTTGGAGGGGCCCGACGAAAATACGGTCCCGCCTCCCTGAGCTAGAGGCAGAACCTGAGGCTCAGACAGAAGCCAGGCTGCCTCCTAGCCACCCTGCTGGAAACCGGGCACCTTATGCTTTAAGAAAGATGTCCTTTCATCCATTCCAAATCTGCTGCCATTTAATTTCATGAGGCAGAATAAATAGGAACACCCACTTGGCCTTTGGGGAGCCCTTCATTACTTCATTTACCTCCACCTGGTCTCTCACCGTGCCCTGCGTCTCTGTAATATAAAGCTCTAATCATGCGTATTCTCAGACCCATCTCCTCGCCTCTGCCCCTTCTCTTTCCTGAGGCCTCTGATCAGCTCGCCTGCCCTCCTCTGGCCTTTCGCCCTCTCATTTACAGCCTCACTGAGGTAGGACAGCTGGCCGCGGCTGCCACACTCAGAAGGAGGAGGAAGCACTGATTTATAGAACGGCATAATAATATTTCTGCATCTCATCTCCAGCCCCTTCGCAGAGTCGTGTGTCTCATGGCAGCGCTGACAGCCACCGGGCAGAGAGCAGATGTCTTCATTGAGCCGCCCGTAATGACACGGGCTGTACATCTCTTTTTCTTTTTTCACCTCTTCCTCTCCTTCTAACACAGACATTGCAGCTAATTCAGAGGCTATCGGTGTGTGCACAGCGTTTAAATCGCAGCCTTCCGGGGAGCCTTGCCTGGCCCTGGTGTGCAAGGCAGATAATTGCCTGTCAGAGAAATTCCTCACAGCAGCTCTGGCCCCTGCAGCACCTGAACCCCAGTTTTGGGGCACACGCTGCCCATGGGCAGCCTCTCTGCTGCCGGAGAAGCTCCTGGGCGTCTAGGGCAGGGAGTCAGCTTTCCAGGATGGGCCCAGCTTTAGTGGGTTGATTTGCTGAGTGGTGGAGAATAGAGCATGGGAAAGCTTGCTCTGTCTTCTCAAGGGTGTAATCGATGCCACCAAGATCAGGTCAAGTCGGCGGCAACACGTGGCCTTCTCTGGTTGTTTGTAACTGAATCCTAAGGCTAACAGCTGCATTCTGGAGTGGTTTAGCAAGGAGCTCACATGTTTTACCAGGATGGTGCCTTGTTTGGGCTCCACGGGCCCCTCACAGAGTGTGTGTCAGTCAGGTTCTCCAGACAAACGGCCCAGTCATGGCG
The DNA here is from genome assembly GCA_007922815.1 of Macrotus californicus. NCBI lineage: Eukaryota > Metazoa > Chordata > Mammalia > Chiroptera > Phyllostomidae > Macrotus > Macrotus californicus. The sequence goes on along the minus strand of VMDR010001443.1, from coordinate 68,090 downwards.
AGTGTGTGTGTGTGTGTGTGTGTGTGTGTGTGTGTGTGTGTGTGTGTGTGTGTGTGTGTGTGTGTGTGTGTGTGTGAGAGAGAGAGAGAGAGAGAGAGAGAGAGAGAGAGAGAGAGAGAGAGAGAGAGAGAGAGAGAGAGAGAGAGAGAAGGGGGGGAATTTATTGCAAGAAATTGGCTTACACATTGTGGGAACTGGCAATGCTGAGATCACGGGGCTGGCCGAAGGCTACAACTCAGGCAGGAGCGAATGCAGTTCTAAAGGAAAAATGTCTCATCCCTCAGTTTTGCTCTTAATGTATTTCAACTGGTTTGGATGAAGTGCCACTACGTAATATCCTTTACATCAAGTCAAGTAAGTTCGATGTTCATCTCCTCTACAAAATACCTTCATGGTAACAGGCGGATGAGGGGCAGATTAAATAGCTGGGTTCCACAGCCTAGCTGGGCTGAAACGTAAAATTCACCATCCCCAAAGGCCATGAGCTGTAGCATGGGGTTTCCTTCTAAAAATCACCCCCAGTGCGCCTCCTGCAGCCCAGCAAAGGTCAGCCCAGCTGGCTGGGTGCTGGATCCGGGTATGTTCCCAAGACCACCCCAAACTTATCCTTTATCCTCGGCAACCTAGATCGCGGATTTCTGAATAGTTCAGCGACTCGCTCAGGCTCTCCTGTCTACATTTGAGGACTTGTTTTCCCACATGACTCAGCACCACATGGAGCCCTGTTTGGGATGCACATCCCTTTACTTCCCCACCTTCTATCAGCCCCAACCACGCAGAGCAGCTCCACTGACTGGTCAGAACTCCTCCAGGAGAGGAGAGGGATTCCGACCAGGAAGGATCGTTTATGAATTTGCAAGGCAGGACGGGAACAGGCAGGGCTCTGGCTGCTCCGGTGGATGCAGGCTGCGTGGAAGGGAATGGAAGGAAGGTTCCAGGTTTGGGGTCAAAAAGGCCCGAGTCAGAATCTTGAACTCCCACTTGTTAGCTGTGACCCTGGACACATTTTTCACTTCCCCAAGTCTTAGTTTCCCAGTGTCCAACAGGGACACCGACCTGCTTCCTGAGTATGGTGAGGGGACAGTGTACGCTCAGCAAATCCACGGGCCCCTCAGTCAGAGCACAATCTAACCACATTTTCCAGCTCCTCTCAGTTAAGAGGCCAAGGGTGAGCTCTCGCCTTTTAAGAGTGAGTGTTCTAGGCATGTATGCTTTGTAAAACTCTCCTCCCAAATGTGGCAACTTAAAGCGATAATAATCATTTACTCTGCTCGAGAATCTGCAATGTGGGCAGAGCTAAAGGACAGCTTGTCTCTTTCCCAAGTGGCATCTCTGGGACAGCTTGAGTGAGGCTAGAGGATCCATTTCCAAGATTGCTCACTCACATGGCTGATAAGCTGGGGTCTCGGATTCTCTCCACATAAGCTTCTCTACAGGGTGACGAGCCTCCTTGCACTGTGGTGACAGGATTCTGAGAGTCGAGGGAAAGCAGAGGCCAGTCTCTCAAAGTCTGAGCTCAGAAAGCAGCACTGTGCTATTTCTGCTGCTTTCTATTGGCCAAAGAAGTCACACAGCCTGCCGGATAGGACAGATCTAAGTCACACTTCTCAATGAAAACTGTCGAAGGATTTCCGGGCCTACTGAATCCGCCACAGCACTGCAGCCCAAATGGATAAATGGGACCGGATAAACTCTGACCCGAAAAGGACAGACAACTGGACAAACACACAAACTAATGTCACTCAATTCAGGGGACACAGGCAGCACAGGCTGCCGTTCCTGACAGGGGACAAAAGGCAAGCCCCGAGAGAGCCCCATTTACTTACTACCTGGGGGGAGTTTTCACGCCGCAGCACAGGGAAGGGAGCCCACGCAGAGGCCAGCCTTCCCTCTTAACTGAGGAGACAGAGCTGGGCGTCTGCAAAAGCAAAAGTGGCTGGAGACTGCAGGGGAGAATTCAGGGAATTCTCACCAAGCCCCACATAACTGCGGGAAGTCCCCATCGAGTACTTAGCTGAGTACCGATCAGGGCATGCATGTGGCGGGGGAGAAAAAACACCTGAAGATGAGCAGGAACAGAGCCTGGAGACCACTGGGGACCAGGAACACAGCCAATTTCCAATGTCAAAGTGGGAAACCCTGTAGTTTAAAGGACATCAGAGTACTAAGAAATCTCTTGCCTCAATCATGAGAAAAAGACGCCTTACACTAAAGACTGCTCTGGTCTCACCCAAAGAAATACTTGACAAGATCGAAGTGTTTCCAAGTAACTTAACTATATCCTAGATTAAAATTCAAAATATTTATGAGAACACAAAATTATCCAGCACCCTGCAAGGTAACGGCCCCGACAATGTGTAGCATACAGTCAAAAATTACCAGGCATGCAAAGAAGCTGGAATAAAATTCAGTCAGTAGAAACTGACCCAGAAATGACACGAATCATAAAATTAGTAGACAAGGAACATTAAAATAGCTATAAGGACTGTATTTGACATGCTCAGAAAGTTGCAGGAAAGACTGAACATATTAAGATACAAGGGAAGTATTTTGAAACACCAAAATCAAACTTCTAGAGATGAAAAGTACACAGGATGGGATTGATGGTATAGTAGATGGACTCTCAGAATAAATATTAGTACATTAAAGTCACAGTAATGGAAACTGTTCAAAAATAAAAGAGAAAAAATAAACAGTGAAATAAATGTGAGCCAGCCTTAAGCAGCCAAACTCGATAAAAACGCTAAACCCGCGTAGCCGAAAAGACCCGTGAACCCCAGGCAGAAGTAACGAAGAAGAAAACTGCTCTAAGGCATATCCTAACCAAACTGCTTAAAACCAGTCATAACCCCCTGGCGACCCTTGGCTTGCAGGTACCGCACTCCAGCCTCTGACCCCAGCACCTGTGGCCTCTTCTCTGGGTCACCCCTGTGCCTTCAGGTCTTCCCCTCCTCGCAAGGACACTAGTCACTGGGATGTAGGACCCACCTTCCTCTGGTATGACCTCATCTTAACTTCCATCTTTCTTCTATCCACACAGACCCCGATTCCAAATAAGGTCACATGCACGGGTGAGGGGGGTTCGGATTTTAACATGTCTTGTCCATTTTTCTCCTTTCCAGTCTCCCAGGGTCCCCGACATCACATGTGGAAGGCCGCCCTGGAAACGTGGGACTGAACTGTGCCACGAGGGAGAACATCGAGTGAGCATCAGAGGTGTAAGCCACGGACTGGGACATCATAACGATACAAGGGGACAAGAAGTCTATCCCAGGTCTCCAGCTGGGCTTTACAGAGACCTTGGGGACGACTGGGAACCAGGGGAGGTTTACACTGTGAGGTCAGAGGACTCTGCCCCCAGGGAGTCTACATCATCAAGCCACACAGGCAGAGAGCACTCTCAGGTGGCTGCAAGGTGCGACCCTGTTGTCATCACACAGAAGCGCTCTCCATGCCACGGAGCGGAACCGAGCTGGCTCCAGCAATCCTCAGGCACGGCAGGGAGACGACTGGAGCCGAACGTCTGGCCCACTGAACCGGCAGTTTCCGTCACTACAGACCCCGTCCATAAAGCCTCAGTTCACGCCTGAGCCAGGGAGGGGATCTGATCTTCTGCCGTTTCCAAGTAAAATCACTTCACGAAATTATTTTCTGTTTCCCATACATCTTCTGAAATGACTACAGCCCAAATAACCAATTGATTCGGAGCCATTTTTTACTCTCATCCAAAACAGAGATTTTTCATTCCTAGCCAAAAGGAAAAATGGTAAATCACACGTGAATTACAGATATAAGAATTTAAAGACGGTTTCCCTGTTTTGTTTGTGAATAATTTTTCATTTTATGAGGGAGCCAAATATCTCAGTAGGTAAAATCAATAGCAGCCACTGGAGCGAATGGAAAATTCTTCAGGCTTAATATGGTTTCATGCATGGCTGTTGGAGCCGAATGGTCTTACGGGATCAAACAGTGAATTCCCACCTGAAGAGATATATGAATTAGAGTACTTTCTTTTTAAAATTAATCTGTTATGTAATGGTTCATTCACTTCACAAATATTTATTAAGCACTTATTGTGGGCAACATACTACCTCAAACGTTTGGAATCCACAATAACATAAAACTGGGGACCTACTCCAGAGGGAAGAAAGTACGGTCAGATCAAACAACTAGCATTTCAGGAGAGACCACTGCACTTCAACCACTTCGCAGACGCCAATTCACGGACTCCTGACACCCCTGTGCGTTAGTACTGACGTGCCTACTGTACAGATTAGAAAACTGAGGCACAGGCAGCTGAGGGCACGGCTTCTGGCTGCGCAGCTTAGAGCCCGGGCACCCCGACTCCCGGGCACCCCTCACACAGTGCTCATCTCGTTAATGTGGTCAGAGACAGAGTAAGAATCTCCATGACAAGATTCCACATCTCATGTCATTGTTGTTTTGCACAGTCCCTAACAGAGTTCCTCTCATGTGGCAATCATCTGTAAAATTACTGAATTAAGTACTGAAACTGAGCAACAGAGGAAGTAATCTGGTAGACCCAAACAGGCAGCGCTGATGTTTGGGGAGATCATGAAAGGCTTCACAGAGGAGGTGATTTTTGAGCAAGGTGCTTCTGGAAAGATGTGAGGTGTCTCAGTCCCTTCAGGACTGCATCTGTGCCCATGGACAGCTCCCATTCCCACACCTCCCTACCTGGGGCCGAGCTTAGGCACCGGCAGGACCTGGAAGAACCCAGTACATTCTCACCAGCAGCAAAAGGCTTGCCCCACCACACACTTGGGGCCACCTGCTCAACTGCTTTTCACCTCCAGTGACCACAGAAAGTCTACCTTTCAGTCTTTGCTGCTCCTTCCCTTCTCCCTATGTATCTACAGGAAGCCCTGTGTCCCAAGTCACCTGTAGGAGCCATTCAGCCTGCTCTGGGCCGGGGAAAGGTGTTTCCTCACAGATGACTTCTCCTCCTCTCTGACACCTGGCCCTAGAACTCAGTCCCTTGTCCCTCCCTCTGCCACAGCCTCTCCAGGCACTGGCTTCCAGTCTCTGTTCCTGCAGCCAAATCTTTCTGATTCTCACCGGCTCATTTGCTTTTTACTTGGAGCTCAGGGGAGATGCTGCAAATGGAAAGGGAAACGAAAAGGCACCATATGGTGACTGAAGAACTTGTCGAGGAGGCTTTACGACATACAGGAGTTTAGACACAGGGATCACTGTGAGTGGGGGGGCCCACGCTGCGGGGCTTGAGCAGTGCATACCACACACAAGAGAAGGAAAGAGGGTTTAGAACGCTTGGACTCCAACAAAAACAGGGAAAAAAGAGCTAGAGAGATCACCAGCACGAGCCAGGGCCAGGTTGCACAAGATGCTTTCAAGGAAACACAAGAAGCCCCCGTCGCTAGAAGCAGGCCCAACCTTCAAAGGTCCGCCCCATGCCGCGTTCTCCATGAAGCCTTTCCAGACACACACACCCCACCCCAGCGCATGGGCACTCTTAGTGCGGGACCTCTTGCTCACCTGGTGATGCTTCAATGCATTTTAACTTGTGAGCATTTTTCTCACCCTTCCTACCTCCACACAAGCTTCTGCAGGTGGTGTCCCGTTTTGGACTCTGGAAACTTGACTAACCTGAGACCTGTGTGTAATGTATGCCTGCCACGTGGCAGGAAACTGGGGTGGCCATATAATTTCCCTTCTAAACTAGGGTGCCTCAGGGGCTCACGGGGAATTAATTCACCCATTACTCCAGGACAACAGGCATTAACCGATCCTGTCCCAGGCTACCAGGGTGCACAATTGCCCTGCCCATACTAAATTTACTTCCACGCAATTAAAAGCTGATGAGTTAAGAAATGCCAAAGGATCTTATGCTGAGGTTGGTCGGGGGTGCTGCCTTATGGCGGCACTTGCATCTTCTCAGTGTTTCCACCCACGGCAGCTGCTCTCCACTGAGTGTACCGCCTTTGCCGCTCCCAGGAGGAAGATGTCCTCTTTCGCTGGCATATTTACGTTATAAACAAGAGATGACAGCATCTTTGCCTAACCGCTGACACTGGAAGATGTGGACAATGCATGAGGAAAACAGCGCAACCTGCTGGCCCCTAACAGCTCGCAGTCTAGCAAGAGTCTATTCATTCATTCATTCACTCAGCCAGCCAGCCATCCACCCACCCACTCACCCAACAAGAACTTCCTAGGAGCCTCTCCTGCATCAGGGCAGGCAGTGGGGAGCAACTGCCCCAGGCCTCGTCCTGGTGGGGCCCCATGTTGTACCCCAGGCAGCACAGTGAGAACAGGCCACTCACTAAGGTATTTCTGAGCCACCGCGTTGGCCCGAGGGAGGGAAGGAGCTACTGTGCCTGGATGAGGTCGTGGGACTTGAAGGAAGAGGAAAAATGAAGGCATAACCACCAGGCAAAGGAGGAGGGAACATCACAAGCAACGATGGGGAGGCAGGAAGCACAGCAAGGTCAAGATGAGGGTAGGGAGTGAGAGGGGTGGGGCCACAGTGAGGCCCAGCAGCCAAGCTGAGGACTTCAGAGACAACCTATTAGTCAACCAGGGGACATGAAGTTTAGTACCAGAGCTGTGACCTAACCATATGCATTTCAGACAGACTGCTGTGTTCAGGGACCTGTAGCAATTCCTCCAAGAGGTAACATGCAGGAGGTCGGTGTCAGTCGCCCACAGCATACACCGCCCGCCCTTCCTTGCTGACTCTGGGTTCCCGTAGGGCAGTGCAGGGCCGCTAAGTCTCCCTGTACCTGGGAGAATGCCATTATTTTCTAAGGGGCCGCTCCTAGGTGCAGGGGATGTTCCTACAAACAAGTGCCCTTTCGTGAAACTAAAGGTTCTCCACAGAAGCCCTCCAGCAGGATGCTAGCACAAAGCCTCCTTTGAGGCTGAGGTGGCCCAGAACTGCTGGGCTGAACTGTTATGTAGATGTGAGGCCCTGAGACCAGGGACTCTACAACCTCAGGAAAACAGCATCATACAAACACCTGGCTTTATTTTTGTGCCCATTTGCCAGTCACCTGGAGTGATGATGTCCGTGTGAGCCAGGCTGGACATCAAGGAGATTTACTGTGAACGCTAAATGACCTGCTGGCTGCCTCTGCTCCTGTCCCCTTATCCCTACCTCCTGCTGGTGTCTCCAGACGGATCTCATCTCCTCTCTCTTGGGAGGCAGCATGTACCCTGCAGCTTACTTATTTAACACGAACCAACTTTGGATCTTAGACCTAAAACTCTTTGGGGAAAAAAAAATGGCTTTTGCTTAAGTCATAAGGACCTTGTGATGAATAAGAATTAGTGCATTTCCTCTGTGCTGTGCAATGACCCTGCAGCCTCATGCTCTAACAAGATAAATCTGGACAAGTTTCTCAGAGAACGAGAATTCAGTTTCCTAATATTTTCACAAAGAATTAAAACCAAAAGGGATTTCGGTTAATCTGCTGCAAATTATCTCACCATCTCTCCTTAGCTCTCTTTCTGCCTATCAGCAGAGACCAGCAATCTTGGCCCACAAATGCACACTGGCAAAAATTTCAGCGTTCTTTATTTCTTCTTTAGCTTAATGAATCTGTTCCAAGATCACCCCATGCTGCGCCTTGGCAAAGACTTAAACTCTGACATTTATGGTAAATTGAGTCCAATGAGTTCATTCAAAGTTTTCTCTGTTCGGAATAACATTTCCTTCCCTCCCTGGATTTGGGTCTAAGTTTAGCGTCTTCATGCCGAACCGGACCAGCTAGGTGGTTTTTGCAGGGCTCCATGAAAGAGGAATGGGTGGGGCCCCTTGTCCCAAAATTAAGAATTTCAGGGAAGCCACAGCAGAGCATGACACCAAGCACAAGAGTCTTTTAAGCAGCGGTGTCGTGTGCATCATGGATCTTATGCCCAAAAGGTAGGCATTACGTATTATTGTGACATTGGGCTGGGGAAAGGCATTTACTAGGAAGGCCTCAGTGCCTGGCCCTCTGGGATACAAATCACTGGTCCAAGCAGGCACTAAGAAAACATCCTTCTCATTCCAGCCCCCAGGCCGCTGTCAAGATGCATGGCCACTCACCCACTGGTCCTTGGCTATTGCCGTGTTGGCCCAAGTAGTTCTGTGCGGATGACAGGACCTCTGCCATATCGTCTAATTAGCCATTGCCATTGTCCCTCACAGCATTTCCCCTGCTCTCCAAGCACAGGTGAGGCAGAGGGACAGGTCTCCTCTATCCCGGGATACCCAGCCCTCTGTGGATTTCTGTTTGCTCACACACCCAACCCTTTGCCATGCTGGGCTCAGGGCAGAAGGAAGGCAGGACCCTTTCACAGTAGATCACACTAGTTTTAATTATATCGTCATCTGGCTCTGTCCCCTCTCACCCTACTTTTTAAATTGTTTAAAGTATTTTTTAAGAAAACAGACGGGTCAGGGTGGCAGAGACATGCCATGGTCTTAGCAGAGGCGGTCTCGGCTTTAAAAGTCTGCAATTTACTTAGTTCATTGTCAAAGTTCTGTGTTCCCCATTCCCTGGGCAGTGATTCCCTAATTCATGTACCGATTTGTTCTTTTACTCATTCATTCCAAAATAAATTGTTTAGGCGCTATAGGTGCTAAGCCCTGGCTTTTAGTGCTGGTACATTGTGGGAGAGCAGAAAGACAATGTCCTCAGGAGACGCCCTTTCTAGATCAGCTGACCGCCAACTATGGCCTGTGGAACAAGCCCACCCCACGGCCCACCGCTACCAAGGTGTGGACTGTGTGCAGACTATCTGCGGCTGCACACCGGCACAGCTGGGGGGCGGTGATAGAGACTGTATGGCCTGCAGGGTCCACGACACCTGGCCCTTTAGAGAAAAGTCTGCCACGCACTGCTCTAGCAGACTAGTGAGGCAGGCGGTAAGCAGATTAAAGAAAAATTTACACTAAATATGTAAGATCAGAAAGTCAGGGATCCAGTAAAAATAAAGCAAGGTTGGAGGATTGAGACTTATAAGGGAGCTGGCCCTGGGGAAACTGTTTTGAATAAGAGGATCAGAGAGCCGTTCCCTGAGGAGGCGGCACCAAGGTCAAGAGCAGAAGCAGGGAGGAGGGCGGAGGGCTGTGTGAGGGGCAGAGTGGGCTTACTCTGCGCACACAGCCTCCTTTGCAAAGCCTAGTGGGACGGAGGGGCCTGCCTGCGAGACAAAATAGACGTAACATAATGTATCCAAATGTTACCACGTTTTAGGTGTTTTCTCTTTCTGGCCTGGATAATGGTAGATTCCAGAGGATGGGAAGGGACAAGAAGATGATTCTGGAACTATCACTGCTTCCTTCCCACAGCCTCCTTGCACAGATCGTGTCTTCTTGGGATGGTTAAATGAACCAGAGGGTGGAAGAGTCCGGACAAGAAGATGATTCTGGAACTATCACTGCTTCCTTCCCACAGCCTCCTTGCACAGATCGTGTCTTCTTGGGATGGTTAAATGAACCAGAGGGTGGAAGAGTCCGGGGGGAGCACTTGAAGGGAACAGCACTGCCAGCAAGGCCATGACCAACCGACTCACAAGTGGAAGGGGTATCACCCCAGCTCCTCTCTCAGTCGCCAGCATAACTTCAAATATATGACCCTTCTCAGGGTGTGGCAGCGAGAAGAAGGTGCGTTGGGGTGTCACACAGACGCTCTTCAGGCTGACAGGCAATTTACCTTCTCTGAGTCACAACTTCCTAATTTAGAAAAGGCAGCTGATGACGTCAGCCCCTGAGGATGGTTATGAAGAAAAAATGGCGTGGTACCGGGGGAGGTGACCGGCGGGGTTCCCGGGTCCTTGCGGCTGCGATCTTCCCACGCACCCCGTTCCCTGTCCTCACTGCCCAGTGGCTCAGCACAGCTTGTGTTGATTCATGAGCTGACCCTGGCTCCTGCTGCTCCTTCGTCAGCCTGTCTAGCGTCCCCAGCGGCCACGCTGACTGCCCTCGGTGTCAGGAGAGTGTTGACATGAGGGATGAGCAACGCCTGGTCTCACTGATACCCAGGGGCAGGCAATGGATCAGCCTTTGAGTACAAACATTTCACTTCTCCCTCCAGAGGGTTCTCTGCCTGAGCCTGCCCAGCCTGCTTTTACACAAGGCTGAAATCACTGACCAATTTGGGCATGCTGGGAAAACCAGTCTTTTGACCGAAACAAATGACTTATTTACCATTATGCAGCCCTTGGTGGATCCTGGACCAACAGTATCAGCATCACCGAGGAGCTTGTTAGAAATGCAGACTCTTGGGTCACAGCCCAGACCCACTGAGTCGGACTCTTCACGTTAACAAGATTCTCAAGCGATCTATATGCACGTTCAAGTTTGAAGACTGCGGAGAGAGACTGGGCTTCTTAATCCAGTTTTTATACAGGCGTCTGAACCCCATCCTCAGACAGCATTCCATCTGACCTGGCCTGTCCTGAAAGCCTCACCAATGGTCCTCATGTGCAGCCAGGGCCAAGAGCTGCTGGTTTACAAGCTGTCCACCTAGGATGACACTCGCTTAAGCCTCAGCTGTGTTAAGAGTCAGGCCACAAATCACACAGCAAATGCCCAACAGAGCCTCCAAATGCCTGATCCACATTCATTACTCTGTATCCCACTGCCCTGCCCTGGGCAGATGAGTGAGGATGTACGTTCCCTCTTATAAAATATCTGCAAATTGATGGTGGCAGACAGTTTCAGAATTCCTAGTGCCAATCCAAGGAATCTACCCAAATCAAACTCTAAAAGAGTAATAATAATAATTTAATTAAATTTTTTTAAAAAGCTGTCCAACAAAATTTGTATTCACGTTTCCACTGAGGGTGGTGATATTGTACTTGAATCCAAACAGAACGGCCATGCGACTTGCCAGGCAGGGCCTAAATAATTACATCTTTATGCTGTAATAATACAGAACCACGAAATTACAGGAATTAGAGGTGGCAAACAATAACGCTGCTAATGAAACCCTGTGTGCATCTGAGGTCTTCTCTCCCTCCCAACAGGGCAGAGTGCTCTGGAGGGCTAGCTAGCCCAGCGCCACTCTCCTGGGGAGAGAGAGGCTGGGCCAATCGGAACCCCCAGGGAACAGAAGGGGAAACTGAGCTGCAAGGCTTACACAGCTCCTGCAGACCACATTCTGTTACCGATCAAAGTCAGGAATGAAACTCTCCAGGGGTGTCAAACTCATTTTCACCACAGGCCACATCAGCCTCCCTGTTGCCTTCAAAGGGCCGAAATAATTTTAGGACTGTATAAATGTAACCACTCCTTCACTGGTAAGGACTTGGAATTACACTCGGCCCTTTGAAGGCAACGTCAGGCTGACTTGGCCCCTGGTGAGAAAGGGTCTGACACCCCCGCCCTAGGCAATTATTCCTTCCACCTTGCCCCTAGGCTGCTCTGGCCCCACAACACTCCCCCTGGTTGGACTTTTAACCCTTTGTTCCAACCCTCAATGGTCTCTGGAAAAAAGGTACTTGAGCTCTGAAAACCACTTCACAGTGTCCATTTAATTAGTCTTTTACTGGATAAGCAGTCCACTGAGAAAACTCACACCTTTTGATGGGGTCTTCTCATCATTCTGGAGAGCTTAAAGACCCAAACGTACCCTACAGAAAGGAGGAAAGGAAACAGGGAAAGAAGTTCGGGCCATGCCAGCCTCTCTTCTACCCAAAGCTTTGGCCATGTGACCCCGTGCAATAGTTTCTATGTACCCCATTCAGCGGAATAGCCAGAGAAGCGTTTCTGAAACAAAAGATGGAAATAACATCTTTCTGTAGATTTAACGCTCCAGGCTTTGTGTTGACGGCTTCTGAGTACCTCCCTTGTTTTAGCATTGCCCTGACACACCTCTGTCCTTGTTTGCAGAACTCAGGGAACCTGGGACTTACAGAGGTCCCCAAATTGTCCAACGTCACACAGCCGAGTGGGAATTCTAACGGGAGCCTCTTCACCCTAGGACAGCCCAGGCACCGTGTGTTCCTGACCCTGTGCACGAGGATTTAAAAACGGTCTGTCTTTAAACGAGGCTGATCCACCCCCGGGCAGCAGAGCTGGCAGCTAATGGAAGCCTTTCACAGCCCCGCCCCGCCCTGCCCTATCGCTGCAGGCGTCCTGGATGCACAGTGCTACATCCTGCCCTGAGGTCACTGCCCACTCCTTCCCATCTGGTGACTTTTCATCGCCTCTCACTCCCTGGGTTTCTGCGGTTTCCATCCTGGCACGCTCTCAGATGTGACGCACACCCGCCCCTGGCCTTTCCCTCGTCCCACTGCTCCGGGAAGCTTTGGTGGCCCAGACCCTCTGCCAGCATCACCACTCCCTGCCCTGAGATGGGTGTTTTGACCTTAAAATGCAAGAAGAAAAATAAAAACAAGGAGAGCTAAGGCCTTACCTGGAATAGGGATTTAACTCTTCCTCGCCATTTAAACATCTTTGAAGGATGAGTCGCAAACTCAAGGAGCAGGCAACTTAACCATGAGAAGCAAGTCACAGGGAGGTGGTGGCTCACCCCGCGGGCAGCCCTCGCTCATTACCAGCCAACTGTCGCCACGGGAAACAGGGGAATGTTCCCATAATGGAAGATCATGCAATTTTTTGTTAGATGCAAAAAATTCAGAGTTTTTAATGTGAATTCTCACAATCTTTCACTCTAAGCAGCTAATGTGAAAAATCTGAAGCACTAGATTCACCTGATCAGTCATATCTGCACACCCCGCTCTGCTCCTCAGTTGTTCATCTGCCACCTGCGCCTCAGGGCTCATACTGACACTGTCCCCAAGGCCCTGGCTTTCAGGAGGACGGCTCTTGGTGAGCCTCCTGCAGGTAGGTCTCTACCTCAAACTAGCTGCACTCTGACTTGACACAGGGCCACCAAAATGCAGCTGTGGGCCACCATCAGGCTGTGACCAAATGCAGCCTCTGTGTGTCCTATTTTTATAAAGTTTTATTGGAACACGGCCACACTCATTCACTTCCTTATTATTTGTGGCCACTCTCCCTCAACAGCACAGTTGAGTAGTTGCCATGGAGACTAAGGTTTGCAAAGCCTAAAATATTTACTACGTGCACCTTCACAGAAAGGGTTGCTGACCCCTGCTCTGACAAGGAGAAAGCTCCCAACAGGCCCCCAGGGCTGCACGCTGTCCTTCCCAAGGGAGGCCCCCTGGAGCTGTGCAATATGGTGATAAAAACAAAGCCTGCTGCTTCTCTCGCCTCTTCTGGAGCTCTTCAGGAAACGAGGAAGAGGGGGCCTACCACGGTGCTCCTCACGGCAGAAACAACAGGGGCTCTGAGATTAGGAGACACCACTAGCGGTTCCGGAATGTGAGCAAGTCATTTACCTCTCTGGCTCCCAGAGGGGAGTCTCTAGGGCCGGGAAGGAGCTCCGCGCCCGACCTTCGGGGCTGTCTTGAGGGCTGAGTTGGATGTGTACACAGAAGCGCTCAACACAACTCCTGGCACCTATCGGCAGCTCGATTATTAACCCTGGTCATCCTTTACACACACTCTGAGCACTGCAAGCTGTAGGACTTGACCAAGAACCCTGACGCTGCTCATGGAAACGAACCGTGGGCAGGTGCTGCGCAGGCGGCCTGACGCTGCTGGTGGCACCCTGGTGAGCCAGCCCACTCGCCTGCCCACGCCCGCCCTCCACCCAGCGCGTCCTGGCAAACGCGCCTAAGGCAGGAGTCTATTTTAAACACTTCAAATATTCACATTCTCTTTCATTCTCATTATGTTCTCATTCACTCTCTCATTCATTCCCTCTCTCGTGAAAATTGGCCAAATTTGTAATTTCAAAAATGAGCCTTTGGCCATCCATCTTCCACACTGTCACAGCCCAGGTACATGCTGGACGTTCCCTGAAACTTAATTAACCAAAATGATGGGAAAGATAAGGTTGCCATCTGGGCCAGCACTGAGTAGGAGCCATGCAAGATGAAGAGATAATCACAGATAGATGATAAATCCGAGGACCAGATGAATGAAGGTCGCAATAAGGTCAGCCCTGCTGCCCAGAACTTCATTCTCAGCCTCACACGGAATGGGGCCCGCCCCTCGCGTGGCTGAGTCCCTGCCCTCCCACACCAAGACAGGCTGGCCTGAGCGTTTTCACTGCCACGCCCTGCTGGTTTAAGGCAGGTGGCATTTCAATAGACCAAGAAGAGGGTCTATACTAAGGATAGGAAGCAGCATGAATGAAGACATAGGTGTCCATGGGTGATGGGTGCCCCCCAACCTGTTCTCCCTGCTCAGCTGAGCATCTGCAGAGCTCGGAAACATCATCCGACACCCTGGGGGGAACAGAAGCAGAGGAGACCTGTTTGCTCTTGTATTCGGCACACAGGTCAAAGGCCCCACTCTGGGCCAGGACGTCATCAATGCTGGGGCTTTGGAGAGAGGAAACAACTCCCTGGAACTTGCCTCCCAACTCCTGTGGGCAACAAGTGTTGCTGGGGAGCCTGAGGCAGAGGATGTACAGAGGGGATAGGGGGATGGATGCTGACAGAGCTCTGCAGAGCCGAAGACAATTCTCTAGTCTGCGGACCACAGCCTCCCAGCAGCCGCTTCATCAAGAGTTGCTAGAGGGGAGGCCTTTCGTGTTGCTGCTAGAACAGGCCGGAATGCCCTGTTCTGTCCACCTCCTCCCTGGGTCTTCCATGTTTAAGAGGCCATCACAGCCAGAAAACAGCCTCCTTCGCTAACCATGTTCAGAGTCTGGGAACCTCAGCTAGGTCAGCGGTTCCTGGACCAGCAGCATCAGCCATCGCCTGGGAATCTGGGGAAAATGCAAATGCTGGGGCTCCCTTCGGACCTACCAAATCAGAAGCTCTGGAGAGGGGACCAGCAGTCTGGGCTTTAACACCCCTCCCCCCCACCCCAGGGAATTCTGGTACATGCTGGAGTTTGAGAAAGTCAGTTCCATAGAGATGGCGGGTTCCAGGGGCCCTGAGAGTCCAGAGATGTAGGTCAAGGGCACTACTTGCCTCTGGTTCTTTCTGTGGCGACGCTTGAGACCTATCACAGAGACCCTAATGTCTTTCAACGCTCATGGAGAACCCCAGATGCCACGTCCTCAGCAGTGAACTGGGGCCTTGGATCAGGCACAACGTCTGGGTTTTCTCAAACGTGGACAGCTTTTGTGTGCGTGTGCACACGTGCATACAATGCATTCGTTCGGGCAGGGTGAGGGCATGTGGAAGCTGGCAGAGAGGACAGGAAAAGGATCCCTCTCCCCTCAGACAACACTCCACCCAGTTCACAGACATGTCACAGGCTGAAGCGCCTGAGGACCACGGCGACGAGCCATCCATGAGTAAGAACTGCCAAATGTGTGACATCTAGCCATCTGTGAGTCTGTTTATGTGTCTGGAGCCCTCGTTATCCTCCTGTGCATGGGACAGGGTGGGGATTAGCCTGCTCTGAGGGCAAATGTGAGATCGAGTTATATAGCCATACAACCGTCAGCCTCACCCCCATGCCCACCCCCAGACCGGTACAGATGTCTAGCCGAGCCGGCTTGCCATGGCTCCTACCCAAACGGCACTGATCTAACCATACAGCACAGGAAAGTGCCATGTGGGGTGGGCTGTGGGGGATCCCTCCCCACTCTGGGCAGTACAGGGGGAGCCACTCTTGCTGAGGCTTCACCGAGAAAGCACAGGCCAAACCCTGACCGTTGGGTCCTGTTTATGCAGAACAGGGCCACAGACTTTTCCTGGAGGAAGCTCGGAGGTGGGGAGGGGCGGAAGAGAGACTGAAGGAACAGCCTCCTCCCTGCCTTTCAGCAGCTTACAGGGAGGGCAGCAGGCCGAGGGAGCTGTCTGCCACGCCGAGAGGTAACTAACAGGGCGAGGGCTCGGCGCCGTAGGTCTGGGAGCCCGCGGGAGCCTGCTGGGCACACGGGTGGCAGCGCTGACGCCCTGGCAGAGACAGCATGCTCTCGGGAGGGAGGGATCACGATGACTGTGGTGATGACGACGACGATGCTGATGGCAGCACCTGACACAGTGTCTGCACTGCATCGTGTCTGCACAGGCTTCGTGAGCATTGGCTCGTGTGATCTCCACAGGAGCCCCGGAGAGAGATGGTGAGCACTTTACTTCTGTCCTACAGACGGCAGACTAAGGCTCGCCGAGCCTGAATAGCTGCTCGAGCCCGCACAGCGCCCTGACACGGGCGCTCTGGACGTGCCCCAGGAACACACTGCATCGACAACAAGAGTCTACTCCTAGCCCAGCACCGATCTGGACAAATCATCTCCCTTCTTCCATCTGTCCATCGCACTTCCCATTTTATCTGTCAGGAAAGGCTATTCTAAGGAACAAAGGTCAGTAAATGGCTGTCCCTACACATCTTGGGCCTTCCCATAATGGCTTCACCCTTAAATTTAACATAAAGGGAGGTCCCAGAAGATGATCCCAGGTCAAAGAACCAAACAGATCAAAAGTCAAGGTCTTGACCAAGTAGTCTTGAGGAAAGACAGAGCAGTAGAGAGAGATGCCAGGCCCAGAGATGAGGCTCCAGGGCAGGGAGTGGGGAGAGGCGAGGAGTAGGAAGGCAGAAACATCATCCAAGGAGAGGCAGGGACCCCAGGCAAGGCTTTAGTCTGGGGACCTCAGCGTCAAAGCCCCCGTGACTGGCTGTCAACACGAGGAACCACTGGCTCCATCCATCTCAAGCCCAAGGAGCAGGGCTCCGTCCTCAGACCCTGGCTGGAAAGCTGTGGGGCTCTCTCCACCTGACCTCCCGATCCAGGAGGCGCCATCCCCTCCCCGCACAGCTCCTGGTTGAAGCCCGAGCACTCCCTTCCCCAGAAATTAGGGATGCTTTATTCTTGTCGTCCTTATTTGCAACCAGGAAACAAAGAGCATTCAGCAAGTGCCCCACCGTGGAAACAAGGGGTGGTTTCGTAACATGGGGGGCCGTCCAGCCGTGTTCCTCTGAGCTGTGTGACGCCCTGTCCAGGGCTCACCTCAGGCCCTGTCTGCACCACGAGGCTCAGTTACAAGAGGCACCGCCAGGGCGGCGTCCATGCCAACACCAAGCCTCCAGATGGAATCCAGGAGGAAAACAGCAGTGCGAGGAGCCAGGAGTTCCAGTCACAAATGTCAAACCACCAGATGTTTGGAACTCTCCAGCTGGATTGGCTAAAAGACTGCTGAGGTCATGCAGATGTAGGCATGAGGTCGAGTCCGTCTGAGTTACCAAGTGGGGACACATCTGTGCAGGGACACACATACAAACACACTCCGAGTAAAGGCAAATGTTCCAGAAGATGCCTGGTTTATCAGAGACATACGATGTCCTAACCCACGGCACAGCGAATACCTCTGGAGAGATGATGAAAGCAACGCTGAGTGTCACCGGAACAAGAAGCGCCCCAAGTCTGAACAAGCACGTCTCGTCGCCCCCGTATCTGGCGCCCTGCTGTGCCACGTGGAGAAGGCTCCCTTCCAGCAGTGTTGGCTCAGCGCTGGGGCTACGTGGAAACGTTCAAAAAAATGGAATTGAAAGCAAGTGTAATTTCGGAAGCTGGGGCCTAAAGCACAAGATGGCATTTGTGGTGAGGTTGGGCGGTAGCTCCCAATTAGCTGTGCCTGCTGAGCATTAACCTAATGCTGTGCAGGGGCCAAGGGTCTGCACGCAGCTCATGAGAGAAACGCACAGGGGTGAGGGCGGCAAGCTTGGAAAACGCGCTCTTCTTCGTCCTAGACTGTGAGCAAAAATAGGAGTTTAAAAGGCAGAGAACCAAGCCTTCTCTACCTTCCAAAGGAAGTGAGTGCGTGACTGGGCTCTTGCAGAAGGAAGTAAGAAACAAGGAAGAAAGGGCAAGACTAAAAAGCTGAGAAACAAAACTCATTTTCTACATTTCTCTGTAACGAGAGAAAATAGAGAAAAGGAATAGGAGCAATTAGGAAGCAATGAAATCCTTACCCAAACTGCTATTGTCAAAAGCTAGATCAGAGAAAGCGTAGGGAACGGGAATGTACACAAATCACCAGATTCTGATGACACGGCTCCCAGAGCATGCAGGAAAATTGGCTCCCATGCCGCACCACTTACTGTGATCGGAACTACAAAGGATCAAAGGCCCACGGAGAGTTGGGAAGCTGGCCCGAGGCAGGGGGCGGTGGTGGAGAATCAAGGTGGGAAGGACCCGACGAAAAGCCGAAGGGGCCTTTGCTGAGACCACTTGCCTCACAGCCATTTGCCAGTTTTATGCCATCATTTGGGGCAGAGAGAATTCAGCCTACAGTGGGCAGGAAAATGAGATACAAATGCATATTGGCATGGGAATGTTAACAATTGCAGATTGTTTTTGTTTGGCCAACTATGTACCTTTTGGGGCTTTTCAAAAAAATAGGCTGTGGAGGCTTTAGTTTGGAACTTTATAGGTGACTGCTGCAAGTTTACATGAGCAATATGACCTCCGAAGACTTGGGGACTCAGGAGAGAAATTTCCACCAGCAGAACTGAGATGACAGAAGCTAGTCTTGAGGGCACAGCCTCTCAGAAGGTACTTCTAGAATAGTGAGCTCGGATCAGGCATCCATTCCCCAAGGGAGGAAGGTTGTAACACCGTCACAACTCAAATAAAACACGTGGAAGGTCTGGCCAACATCCAGAGACAGTAAAGCCCTTAAAAGAGGTTTTCAGGTCTCATGGGAATCCGAAAAGGGCTGCAAGGCCAGCCTGGGGGTGCTGGTGCAGGCCCCCGGGGGCCTGGCTACCAGCTCGCGGAAGGCCTGCCTGTGGGTGGCACAGGGTGTAGCTGCGGTGAGACAGACAGGTCCAGTGCTCACACTGCCCCGAGCTGTCCGCCCAGCCTGCAAGGTTTCATCAGGCGCACAGTGGGGCACTCACACAAACAGTGAGGTTCCGCGCGCTTTGCGCAGACTCCATCTCTGACGAAATCCTAGCTCCCCCTCCGAGGTTCACTTCTCTGAGCCTCTCACCTGTAAAAGGGGGTTAGCGACATCTACCCTGCAGGAGAGTTGGCAGAATTAGAGGTAATACTGGGAAGGCACTTAAATGGTAGTATCCCCCAAACATGGAGTTTTCGGGATTACGTGAAGGAGTTCTGAGATCCTTACCCGAACTGCTACTGTCAAACACTAGACAAGGAAAGGCCTCAATGGAGTTGTGAGCCGGCCTACAATGGAATTTATAGATTATTCCATCACAAGGAATCCACCACCCCATGTCCTGCAGGGGGTGGCTCCTACACATCTGGACCCATCCAGTGCTCCAGGTGAGGACCTTCCCAAGTCAAGAGAGTCCCACTGCTCTCCAGGAGCGGAGCACCTGGAGAGACAACTGCAGGGAGACTGGAGGTTGGACAGCAGCTATTAGGCAGGTCCTGCCAGGGAGAGAGATAGAGTATTCACACTTTACTCTCTTATTCCTGATGCACTGAAACGTGTAGCAGCAAAGATCTAACTGTATCTTTCTTATTCTTCTAACTCTTATAGAACCATAAAATCAAAACACACTCCTCACAAACCAGATACAAATGAAGACAGTAACATTTAAATCAACACCACCAATTTCGCGTGGCGGATGTGCCTCTCTTGCCAAACCCAGATTCAGCTCACGGTGCACCTGCGGCTCGGACCGCGGCAGGGCAGCCTGTGTTGAACTGAGCTGATGCTGGTGTGGCCCCTCTGACGACTCGGTCTTCCCAGCACCTCTCTCCTTCTTTGAAACATGCTGCACGGCCATCCCCGGCCAGGATGCAATGACATCGACTGGCTAGAAAACATCTTCTGTGCTTTAATCTATCTCTGCCCTTTCCACTGTCGTCCAAACAACGGGGATAACACTAGTTGGCTCTGTTGTGACTCTGAACCAGCTGTAAAAGTAGCCACGGAGATCATGGCGGCATTTTCTCCAAAAGGTGGTCATGCAAGGCCCTAGAAAGTGTCTACATTATACAATGTGGCACAGGTGTAAAGTCACCTGTTTTAAATACCGTGATGGAGAGCTTGTCAGGTGCTCAAGAATCATCCACCCTGAGATTCTTAACCTTCCACTGAAAACAGCACAGGAGATACAGAAAGCAAAGGGCCAGGCCAGAGCAAGGGGACCACTGTGTACTCAAAGCAAACCACCTATCGGTTGTGTAGTTTTGTGATGCTCATTTTCAGCTTTCTGGTTTCACGAAGGACCCTGAACGGTCATTAGAACAAAGCATGGGTGATAAGGGACAGAACAGGGTGGAACAGGGCAGGATCTATCAGAGCAGAAGAGATTAACTAGATGTTCTGGGCCTAGAAGGAATGAAGACCAGATGGTCACTTAATTTACGTCAAAGCAAAGAACAATCATAGATCCACGGAAAGAATAACTCGAATCTCAGCAGTGGGCAAAACCGGGGCTGAGTGAGGCAAAGAAACACATAATGTTTTAAATGACTGCAGGCACAGATGACGGAGGACTACCATCCCTCCATCCACGCATCCACTCACTCGCTCACTGTGTACAGTACATGCACATACCGAACAGTGGCCAGATGTCCCACCCCAAGCAAGGCAGACCCGTTTTCTCTGCCTAACAGCCTCACAGTCAATGTTCTGACCATCACGGCAGGAACAGAAACTCTGCTTCCTGTCGCATGTGGAGCCTCCCGCTCAGAAGCACCTTTGCACTGACTCCTTCTGGCAGACACGGGGACGTCAGACAGAGGCTTTCCTCCCCCACCCCACTGGCAGGGATCTGATTCGGGTACAGAACCCCTATCGACTTCCTGTCAGAACTGCCTGCTACGGGCTATTGCTTCATTAATAGTGCTGTGCTCTCATTAACCTCAGAGAAGTAAAAGCATATTTTAACAAAACATGGCCATGACTTTATATGAAGATCCAAGAGAATGCAACTTGCTGCAGCAGTCTCTCCCGCCACAAGTGCAGGGGAGACTGACGGAATTCTCCTAGGTCCTGAGGATGTCAGTCAGGGACCAGGACGCAGGTGGTGAAAGGGAGGTCAAGGGAAAAGGAGCAGGCAAGCTGGGCCTGGGCTGACCTGGCTGTGCTCTGCTATTCAAGACCGTGGACGGCAGTCAAAACCACGAGGGCAGCGGTGCTGACCTCCAAGGAACTGGTTAGGGCAGGCATGGGCAGAGATCAGGAGCCTCCGGGCACCGTTCCTGGGGTGCCAGGTATATCCTGAGATGAAGCAGGATCTCATCCAACCGCTGGAAGGTAGAGCGCTCCTTATTTACATACCCAGCACCCCATAAAGAGGGACAAAAAGATGAATGGATGGAATCTAGGACTAATGGGTCACTGGGGGCACAGGGGGTGCCAGGCTCCACCTCCTCCTAGGAAGGTGGGCTCCCAAGAGCGCACTTAGCTTTTATCACTCATTTCTGTGACTGGCACACACGGTGGTGGGTAGAATTCCAGGAGGATCCCCAAAGTAAGCCACACCCTGGGGTCATCCCCTCCCCTGGAGTGCAGACGTGTAGACGGGACCTGCAGTGACTTCCAGACAAGAGGATACAGTGAAGGTAACGGGACAGGCCCTCCCACGACTACACTCTAGAAGACCCCCATCTTAGCAGAATACAGGGAGAAAGCCTCCTGTTGGTCTCAGGCAGCAGCTGCCAGGCTCTGGGCAGGACTCTGGAGGGGACTGTGGTCTCTAGGAGCTGCAAGTGGTCCCCGGCCAGCAGCCGGTAGGAGACAGGGGCCTCAGCTCTCAGCCCAGCCCCCAGTGGAGAACGTAGCCTCACCAGCACCTCGACTGCTGCCTGGTGAGACCCCGAACAGCCACATGGTGCCTGCAATTCGGACCCTCGAAACTGCCGTTTTAAGGGCTAAATTGGCCATTTATAATGTGGCAACAGGTAACTAGTACACGCTCTAGAAACGCACCACAGCTCTGTCACTCGCCCACTGTAAAAGTAACCTAAATTTTTTGTGCCTCAGTGTCCTCATCTGCAACGTGGGGAAGATGATAAAAGTTTACCTGCTTCCTAGAGTTTTTATAACAATAAAGTAATGAAACCTAATTCTCTTTTTAACTAAATATGGGGCCACTGCTAGGGCCATCCTCCTATTCCAAGGTTAGGCTCAACACCACGGTAGTTTAGTCCAAGAGCCAAAGGTCATATTCAGGATACATACGGACATGTCTGCCTTTCCCTGGCCAGATACCAGGTCTGTTTCCTCTTCCAAACCCTGTGCTGTCTGGTCCCTCACCCTGACGTCAGGTGTTTCATTCCTACCCTCTCAGAGGCCCCAGCACACTGCTGCCCCTCGGACTGTAAGACCCCAGCTTGCCAATCAGAGGGTGAACCCCAATATAACTTAAAATCTCCTAGTAGTCATGTTTTATTTAAGCCCATATACCCAAAATATCACCTTTCGACATGTAATCAGATTTTTAGAAGAATCTAAACCATCTCTTTGTATACTGAGTCTTTGAAACTGGGTGTGCGTCTTACACTTGCAACACACCTGACTCAGACCAGCCGCGTTGCGGTCGGCGACCGTACTGACCAGCGCGGGTTGCCAGCAAGGCAGAGCACTGGAGGAAGAGCTCTGCGGCGGTATTCGTGTCCGCACCGGTGCTGTCTCAAGTTCCGCACTCTGAGGGGACGTGGGGAAGACACTGATGCAAGCCATGCGGAGAGCCACGAGCGAGCGTCAGAACTGCACAGACTCCTGAGGCAGAGACTGCCCCACACGGTTCCCGCTCTGTCCCAGTGCATCACTGGGAAGAGAAATTGGCTCACCAGAAGAGTCCACAGTTAAAGCAAGGCCCATCATTCTTCACTCGTTTGACGAGATTGAGGCTCACCGTCTTCTACGCTAGAGAGTAGGGGCAGCCTGTTCATTAGCCCCGCCTGTCCACCAGCAGGACAGTGCCCTCTCCGGTGGGCTGTGCACCGATGCAGCAGAAGGGCGTGCTGGGGGCTCTCAGCAGCCTCCTCTGCCCCCTCCTCCTTGGGCTGGCCAAACACGGGGACCCTAAGATGGACACCGTGCATGGGCATGTGCTGGTCCTACCCAGGACACAGATGCTGGAAGGGACACCTTGTGGAATGCCATTTGAGTGAATATTAATTAGCACAGCAGCTAGTTCTGGACAATTGATTCCCAACTCCAGATGTTCCCATTTCAACTAAGCCATGTGGAAAGAAGGAAAAAACTGACTGGCGAGCACGTTGCTCGTGTTCAGTGTCCTGCAGGGAAGTGGCACAGGACTGCTGAGCTGGGGGGTTGCCTTGCTCCTCTGGACTTGCACGAGCATTTAACACTGGCTCTCTCCCTCCCTCCTCTGCCTTTAGGGTGATTTCTCTCTCTGTGCCCTTCAGATGCGCCCAGGCTCTGCTGTTTTCCCAGCAGAACAGAGGGACAAGTGGGAAACAGGGTGAAATGAAAGGGTATCATGTCTGTGTGCCTCAAGGTGAAGAGGACAAGGTTCAGATGTTCGTTTGGACCATTTACGGGATTTTTCTGAAGTTTTCTGTAAGGAGTAGAGAGCAAAGCTCAGACCTGCCCTTACAATTTCCGGGGATAAAATTTATTATCATATCTAGCATTTGACATTTTCTAAGGGCTTGGCAATCACTGTTATTGATTCAGTCATGACAGCCAGCCCAAATTATTCACAGATAATGAGAAAAAGAGAAGGCAGAGACATGGTGTGCACAGGCCTTCCTGAATCAGGCAACCTGGACAAAAGCCTCGTGATTCAGGTTACGTAACTTTGTTCTGTTTCTAGTTGTAGTGCTATAAACATTGGCACAACCACAACCTTGACCCAAAGAACAAAGGGGGAAAAATCCAGAAACATGGATGGGTAACAAACTGAAAGTTTGAGAGTTTTTACACGCATTAGCTTGGGGGCCAGCCATGCCTAATGAGCAAAGCCAGAAGTCTCGACAGGCTCAGGAGGCATGGCCCCTTTAGAAAACTCTGGAAGGCCAGCACCAGTTGTAGATGTGGAAGAACAAGGAGACGTCAGCACGGCTGACAGCTGAACTGCTCAGCAGAAGATGCAGACGCTCACGGAGGTGGTGGTGCAGAGGGGAGAACAGGGAAGGAGAAAGCGAGAGCAGTTTGTCCTGAGCCTGCCCTGGGGGCTCACAGGCCTCACACCAAGAAATCCAGAAGGGGAGACACTAACAGTGTGGGGAGACAGAGGGACCCAATATCCTCGCATGAGATCCAGCTCTGTCTCTAAGAAAGAATGGGGACAGCAATGACATTCAGTGTCACAACTGGTTTACCCAACTGGTTGGGTCAGACACAAGGACTGGGTCAACCCATGTTCCAGCAGCAGGGTGGGGCTGCACGGCACGTCTGTGAGGCTGGGGACAGCAGGTGAGGAGGAAACCAGACACTTCCTCCCTGAGGATGAAAAGCCCCAGCAGGGACAAGCGTGGTGGCTTAGGGAAGGAAAGCGGGGGATGGTGCTACCAAGCACGGAGCAGAGACCCTTTCTCTGCCCTTGGCAGACCCTCTGCAACAAGATTACTGTGTAATCCTCACTGCCTGTCCCAGGAGCGGCCTCATCAGAGGGCCGGGAGGCACTTTACGTTTGCATCTACAGTACAGATTACCTTCCAGCTGCTCTTTAAAATGTCATTGTCGGAGACAGGGGTCTGTGGCTGACTGAAAAGAGCAGAAACGCAAGGCCAGCCCCCACCAGCCCCCGGGGCCTCCAGGCACCAACACTAATGTGCAGACCCACCCACCACAGAGACATCCCCCTCGTCCAGGTCCCCGACCTGGGCCACAGGCTCTGAAGACCACTGAAGCCCCCGAGAGACTGGAGGACACAGAGGTCACTGCTGCAGCCGCCTGCCAGCCGCCTCTCAGTCTGTATGGAGGCGGCTCTGGTCATTCCTGCCACCATGTGACTGACCCCTGGGGGCCGAATGCCAGGCGCATGAGGCCAGGGTTCAGCCCTGACTGTGGCTCTGCAGGACCCACATCACGTCACCCTGTGGGCCTTCGGCCCTTGTCAGCAAACGGGGTGAGAGGCAGCATGACTGCCCTGGGGCCCCACAGCCCCTCACCTCTCCTGTCCACGGTTTACGGGGCACTCTGAGGGCCATATGCCGGCCTTCCCTAGCAGGGATGATGAAAAAGGACAGTGGAGAGATGCTCTAGTGAGGGGAGTGAAACCTGCAACAGGAAGGGGACAATGGTCTCTGAGCTTGTGGCTCTGGTTCTGATTGTCTGGAGAGAGGCCCAGGTGAAATTCCGGAAGCCACTGTAGACAACAGCACCCCGACCTGAACCCATGACTCCTGGGGGGTGAAGGCCAGAGAGGTGGGACCCATAACTCCAGGGGGCTGTGCCAGCTCCACCACCAGCTGTGCTTCCGTGAAGAGAGCCGCGACCTAGGCACGCCTGGGCGCCCCTCCCGCTCCCAGCACTCACTCTTTTGGTGACCTGAGCAGTCATTTCTTAACACCAAGCCTCAGCTTCCCATCCAGGCAAGGCTGAACTGAATTAGAAGCTGCAAACTGAATGCCAAACAGGCCGTGCAGACACGAAACGAAGCAAAGGGATGGAAGAGACACAGTGCGGGAGTTAGGGACCGGGGGATGGAAGCTCGGCACAGTGCAAGGGGCAGCCACCACCCTCTCCACCCAACTGCCACTATGTGAGACGCGAGCCAGCATCGCCAGATTTGTGGCTTTGCGAGATACACTGGACATCCAGGAAAAACACCCCGGAGTTAAAAGTCTGGCCCATCAATTTGCTGGGGAAAAAAAGTCCGTGTGGACCAAACAAAATGCCTGTCATCTCCAGGGATAATCTGTGGGGCATCTTTCTGCTCTATTCGTCCATATTTGTCTACTCTGCTCCGAGGGACTCTCAGAAAATGAGAATTCTAAAGCCTTATAAAGTAAAAGCAGGGATGGGTCTCAGAGCACGCAGGGTCAGGGAGTTTTGAGCCTTCCTGGAACCAGGGGCTGCGGGAAGACTGCACTGGAAATCTCAGAACTCAGAATGCCAGGACCCTGTTTCCCCAGGCCCTACCCCTGGCCCCTCTGCTGGCTATTCCGAGGACCCACCATCCAAGGTCACACTAACAGTGACACATCAGTTATTCACTAAAGCGGTCACTCTTTGGGCATCATTCTCCATAAGCAACTCGCTGAAGAGCGCGCTGTTTTCTGCAGTTTTGCAGTTGAGAAAATCGGAGCTGGTTGAGAGAGGCTAGGTAGCCTGGCCTGAGTTCACAGCCACACGTGGAAGAACCAGGGTCTGGCCCTGGGTCAGAAGCCACAGTCCCCACTGAACTTGTCTCAGGCTGAGAGAGGCCCAGAGTTTGGGTCCCCCCCAGCCACACCTGCCCCACCCCACGGCCCCCCACGTACATCCTCAGTCACTGCTCTCCATATCTGGAGCCTGAGCAGGAGACAGTGGAGGGAAGGCTACAAACAGACACACTCCGAGGAGTGGGGAGGGAGACGGACACGCAGACACCCTCCTCGCCCTGCACACTGTGGCAGGATCGGGTGGGCAGCCTCCTCTGGCGGCCGCACAGCCCAAGGTAGATGAATTCAGCTCAGGGCTGGGTTTGCAGCCAAGAACCTGATTAGGGTGAGGCCACCCCTTTCTCTGAAAGAATTAGATGCACAAATTTCCGGGGATCTGAGGAATCCGTATCTTGCTCACCTGTCTCCCCCTCCTCACCACATTTCCGCACCAAGGGCCTGAGTTTACTCAGAGTCTACAGTTCTGCCATTCCCCGTGCTAAGTTACGTATGTGATTTTTCCCCACAGCGATGCTAGAGATAAAGGCATCCATCCTTGTCGCCACTGCACTGATAAGCGAACTGACCCTAGAGAGCTGAAGTGACTTTAAAAATGACCCAACTATTAAACGGCGGGGCAGGGATTCAAACTCAGGCCACTACCAGAGAACATGACCTTACCTGCCTCCCAAAATCAGAACGCCAGTATCCACTAAGCGCGTATGATACGCAAGCACAGGGCTGCGCCTTTACTGTCAGCGCGTCCTTCTGGCAGCAGCCTGAGAGACACACGCAACTTTAGCCTTGGGTCACAGACGTGAAGTTGGGGCTGCAAAGGTTTGGGGATTTGCCCAGAGACACCGTCTGGAAAGCAGCCGAGTCCGGAAGAGAAAGCAGAGTTTCACTCGAAACATCCCCCTTCTCTGGTCCTGTCTTCACCCCTAAATGCTAAGTGACACCCCAGGACCAGGTGAGTCAGAGGAGGAAGAGGAGGGAGGGGAGGGAAAGGGGGAAAAAGAAGGAAGGAGACAGGGAGGGTGATGGTGAGAGAGGGGTGCAGGAAAGAAACATCACAGCCGCTAACAGACAAGCTAAGGTGATGGACAGGGCGCTGAGCTACCTTTCCCACATGCTTCTTATTCTGTCCACGGCCCAGATGAAGACCCTGTAATCCTGAAGACAGACCCCCACACACACAGTGCGGGGAAAAATTTTATAAAGAAGATGCTGCGGGGGCAGAGGCACGCAGGTCCGTGTGTGCCAGCCTGGAACCTTTCCTGAATCCCTTTTGCATTTTTCAGTAAGACTCAAAACCATAAATTATGTAAAGCCAGAAAGCTAAAAGGGCAGACTCTTTCTAGAGTTCATTTCAAGTCTGAAGTTCAGAACGCTTTTAATGACATAATTGCAAAAGTCGAGAATCTATTAGAGTGCACACTTCTCTTTGAACGAGGCCTGAATTCTCAGACAGTGGCGCAGTGTTCTCCCTCTGTCTCCAGGGCGGGGGGCGGGGTGGGGGTGGGGGGAGGGCGGGAGAAACCGCGCCCGAGGGAGGACCAGGGATTTTGTGCGCCTGCCGGCCATTCTTGCCTTCCTAGAGGCCATTTTATTTTTCCTTTCCCTCTGGAGCCACTGGGTCTGAAGACAGGGCACTGTGATGTGATGTTAAAATCAGGATGATTTTCTAATATCTTAGCTCCTTTAAAAACTATGTACTTATGTCTGCAACTACATCACGTCTACACACGGCTGGAAGAGAAATTCAAGGGGTTCTAAACAGCATACACGGGACTGTAACCAGAGCCGCCTCGTTCCTGCCGGACTCTTAGGCTCCTTCCCAAAGAAATCCTCTACTTGAAGGAGCCTCCCCAACTAAGCGCTCTCGTGAAATGATTAAGCACCCCGTGGGCGCTAAAGCTTGTGGGCCTGGGCGTGGGTCCCGGCTTCAGCGTCACCTTGGCTGGCCTCCTTTGCTTTCGTAGTCACAACGGCCCACTCCAGTCAGTCTCAGTACTGCCCCACTTCACATTGATACAATAATCACAATGGAAAATTTTAGAGCACAGAGTAGCACATAGACCCCAGACACTGCTCCTGCAGCAGTATATCCTTTCCACAGACAAATGACCAACTGCTGGACACGGACACCGCCCTCTGCCCTTTCACCTGACAGTGTGATGCACGGAGCCCCCTCACAGTGGCGGGGCAGTTCCCACGTACGGGCCTGCTGTCCCGACTGAACCGACGCCCCACGGAGAGACCTGCAGGCAGCCTCCACTCCCTTGCTGTCACGAAGCTACAGCAATCGTGACCCTGGTCACAGGTGCCGCTGAGGTCACAGGTACAAGTGTGTGCAGGAAGGACTCTCAGCCTCAGCTAAACCAGACAGCTCCCCACAATACACAACAGCACACACCTGCTCACATCCCCAGCGGTCCCACCTGACCACGTGTGTGGTCAAAATACAGAATCTCAGGGTATCCAGGGCAAGGAAATGGTGTGATGAGGACAGAGCATTCTCTGGGTCAAGGGTAAATTTTAGAAACTGACTCACACAGTGGAATCTATTTTAAATTGAAATTATTTTACATGTTCCATATCAATTAAAGGATTCACTTAATGTAATTGATGAGCAACATATAAAGTCCCTATGAATTCAATAATGCTTTTAAACGAGCATGTATATTTTATTCACCACAATTACGTTTACAAAAATGACGAGGAATCAGATTATAAACAGCAGAAAGATGAGCCATGTCTCTTATTCTATTGATAACGATTGGTGCATAACCTATTGATAAGCAAGGGCTCCATGGAATAATCCCACTGACCTGCAGGTCAAAAGTCAGGCCCCGGATCCTCTGTGGATGCTCAAAATCAGCCACAGTGCTCATCATGGGCTCCTAAGTGGCTCCACTCTACTCGGGGATGCATAATTTGTTAGAGATCATTTCCTGTGGCTGAAGACTTCACTCCTATTTATGCAACCCACCCTAGGAACAGTGAGTAGTTTGATGTGTTTTGGCTTCTGTTTGAAGTGTTTTGGGGAGAGAAGCCAAGGAAAAGAGGAGAGAAGATGTGGTCTGGAGGTGAGGAGTATGTGAGATAACTAGACAGTACTAGAAGGAGCTCAGGAAGGGGCCTTGAGAAAGACAATGTGGATGCCACATTCTCCACAACATATATAATTTATTGCTAAGGCAGCAACAGACATAGAGTGCTTTAAATACTTCAAATCCTGTATCGACAGTGAACAACTACTTGTGGCCTTTCCTGAGGATGGGGTGGGAGTTGGGGCAGGCCTGCCAGTGTCTTTCCGTGGCTGTGCTGTTCAGGCACCTGGTGGGAGAACAAGTGAATATGATGTGGGTCCAGAGGGCCTCACACTAGAGTAGTGGGGAAGCCAGAGGCAATGACTTTGGCTCAGGGCTGTACTGTTCAAGCACCACCACTGGTGCCTGGAGAGTACCGAGAAGTGTCAGGCTGAGCTGGGAAGTGCATCATGGAAGGCTTCTTGGAGGAGGTGGCACCTGAGCTGAGTCTTGAAGAGTTTGAGTTCGACAAATAAAGTATCTTGAACGCATTCCATTTGGGGAGGTGAACATCCAGAGCAAGGAGATGGAGCAGGCACACACTGAGACACCAACACGCATGCCTGGAAGCAGAGACTGATTTCCGTCTCCCAGGCTGAGGTGCCTTTTGATGAGACCACCCAGAGCAGGGGTGTCCGACTCACTTTCACCAGGGGCCACATCAGCCTGGCGGTGGCCTTCAACGGGCCAAGTCTAATTTCAATTCCTTAACAGTGAAGGAGCAGTTACATTTACACAGTCCTACAATTACTTCGGCCCTTTGATGGCAACCCTGAGGCTGATGTGGCCCCGGTGAAAGTGAGTCTGACACCCGTGCCCTAGAGAAACGTCTGAAATGTGGGACCTCGCCTAGGGTTTTCGCCTGCTCCAGGAAAGCCGCAGGGTTCACCCCGCACTGGAACACCCACCACACCCCCAGAGGGGACGTGCAGGAGACTCTGCCGGACTGCAAACAGCAGCCCCTGCCACCGTTCTTCCGGTGCTTATTCTGTCTTCGTGCGCTGTGCTAAGCCCACACGCGCCATTTCCGCCTCAGAGAAAGGGAGGGAGATTCACTCATCCCCTCGCCTACCGAGCACTGTCCCCACGATGTCAGCCTGTTCCACTCGGAAGTCCCTCTTGTGGATGCCGGGGGTGCTCACTCTCCAGGACCCCCAGTGACGCCTGAAACCACCGACAGTGCCCAACCCTGCGTACCTTCCTATTCTTTATTCTTGCGTTTCCGTGATAAAGTTTTAACTTGTCAACTAAGCACTCTAAGAGATTAACAACTAATAATAGAATATAACAAACATGACAACGGGCTGTAATAGAAGTTGTAGGGACACGCTCTCCCTCTCTCAACCAATCTTACTGTCCGGGACTCACCCCTCCCACAACGCTGTGGGATGACGCAGCGCCTCAGGACCGGATGAAGCGAGGTGGACGACGTGGGCACCGTGATGTAACGACGGGGACACGGTGACATAACGATGGGGGACACGATGACATAAGGACGGGGGGACACCATGACGTAATAACAGGGGACACCGTGACATAACGATGGGGGACACGGTGACATAAGGACAGGGGGACACCATGACGTAATAACGGGGGACACGGTGACATAAGGACGGGGGGACACCATGACGTAATAACGGGGGACACCGTGACATAACGACGGGGGACACTGTGACATAAGGACGGGAGGACACCATGACGTAATAACGGGGGACACCATGACATAAGGATGGGGACACTGTGACATAACGTCAGGGGAAACCGTGACGTAACGACGGGGGACACCGTGACGTGATGCTTGCTAGGCGCCTACTGACCTTCTGGCGACAGTAACAATCACTGTATGGCTTCTCTTTGGCATAGCCGATTGCCAGTGCTGTGACTCGTGCCCTTTTGTACCATTTTTGAGTAAAACAAGAGTTCCGTGAACAGCAGCGCCGCGCCGCCGCCACAGCTGACCTGGCACACAAAATGGCCGCAACGTGACTCCCGGGCGAGGAGCGGGAAAACGCACGTGGGGGGCGGGGGCGGCGGAGGAAGTCCCGCGAGACTTCGTCAGCACGCTCCGCTGAAATTTTACATTTAATACTTTCTGCCTGGGGTTGACCAGCGGTAACCGACTGACACCACAGCAAACAAAGGCGCAAAGAAGGCGCGGCGGGGTGGGGGTGGCCTTCTGTATAGAAAACCGCCTGAGGGCAGTGACAGTCACCGCTCTTCTGAGTTACAAATCTGATCTAAAAACAATGGCTGCCCCTCCCTGAGGGCCTGAGATGGCTCCAGCTCTAAGGCAGACCCTTTGTGTTAAGTCATTCAGCGGCACAACTCCAAAGCCGGGTCGGTTTCATCTGCACTCTCGACCTTCACGGGTCCAGACAGTGGGATTTAGAGGGGGCAGGCCGCCTCCTCTGTGTCGCCAGGCAGAAAACGGTCTACCCAGTGTCCAGACTCTTCCCACCCTATTTCTCGTGGGTTTCAGAGCAACACACCCTGTTTAGTAGGCGGACGAGGCACGTGCTAACCTTGTTAAATTTAAATCCAGGTCACCTGGGGTGCAGCCTGACAAGCTCGCCTTAGGTGAGGCCAAGACTGCTGGCTCACGCCCTGCGCTTTGATTAGCGAGGCGCTAATCCAGACAAATGTCGCTTTGCCCAGGCGGGAAAGCCTCCAGTAAGGCTAACACACTATAGAATTCCGTTTCCTTAGGGAAACCAGGGCTTACAGATTTGGGTGCCCTTCCCGTATCAATTGACCCCTGCCAAGGGCAAATGCCAGACCCTCTGAGCCAGAGAACCCGTGCTGTGCTATGCCATGAACTGACTCCTGTGAACATCCCCCCTTGTAATCAGCAAGGGGGGGGGGGGGGTCTCTCCAAGCCACTTCCAAAAGGCTGTGACTAGAGACAGCATTTAATGAAGGAAATAGCTTCAACCATCCACACCGACGCTGGAAGGCAGGAGCCAGGCCTGCAGAGCTCCAACCAGGGTCTCTGCACTCAGCAATGACAGCTCGTTTTGCAATCATCTCGGACATGGAGATAACTTAACGAGGACCCCTGTACCATTTTAGCACTTTTTAAAAATAAAACTACAAAACAAAATAATAAAACTACAAATTGTAAGGGCCGTCAGGGTACTGAGATTTCATTATGCCTTTCCCGGGGAGCTGTGAACACTGAAGAACTCAACAGGAACCAAAACTGGAAGGGCCAAGCCACTACAACAAGGTCATCGCCAAACCTCGGGATCCAAAGTGTCCTAAACACATGTTCTGTGTGTGCGGGACTAGAGCCGGAAGTGGGTGGCACTTCCACACTGTAAAGAGGAAGCAAAGGATACACTCCTACAGCATCTGTCCAAGGGACATTCAAGCAAGATGGACAGTCAATCACAGAACCCAACAGTCCCAGCCCCTACCCTCCAGACTTGAGATCACTTCCCACAAGTAGAGGTAGGAAGATCATTACCACCTAAGAAAGGAAATAGAGATGTGATTGGAGATGTCACGCCATGGGTGCATGAGCATTATCCCAATAATCAATGGCCCACATTGAACGGCTTGTTTGCACATCTGATTGTCTTTGCGTTATTTAGAAGCTATTTAACGGCAGCTAGCCAGACAGCATGCCCCTAACACATGCCAGGTAGGTTTAGGAAACTAGGAAACATCTCTTTCTAATTGTTTAGAGAAGCATATCGATTGCTATTTCCTCTCTCAGGGTCTTCTAAGCACATTATCCTCAGCATGCTCGACACAGGTGCACACACAGAGAGAATAAACAATGCCCAGTGCGCAGGTGGACCCTGCCGAAGCTGTCTCCCCTAAATGGGGGATAGTGTGTACAGAGCCAAGAAGGCAGGTGACCACGCCCTAATTTCAGCATCTCAGCTGGGCCCCAGATTCCTACCCAGAGACTGAGGAGAACTGCCCCGCCTGACAGTTACTCTGCGTCTCCTAAAAAGCACGGTGGCATTCTCAGACGCTGTCTCCCCCGTGTTCTCATTGTCTGACACTCTCCCCAGAAAGCGGGACGAAGTGGCCCAGAGGCAGGGCAAGGGTGGAGAGCGGTTCTCGCTGTGTCTCACTTTTGCAGAACAGCCGTCAGGGGCTGGGGAGACGCTGCCCTTTGGTTTGTGTCTGTGCCTGGGAGGCAGAGTGCAGCCAGCTGTGTCATTAAGAATCTCTGGTCCTCCCGTCCTTGACCGGGGCTGGTGTTTCCATAGTGCAGCTTTATTACACTTTCGGCTCTCCTTGGATATTCAATAGAAGAAATTTAAAAGTAACAACATTAATATCCTGGTAGAAGATAGCATTTTGATCTTATGTCTGTCCCTTGGGTACAGGGGGAAGAAACCCGGATGTGCCATGCACTCTTCTCCATAGGGGGGGTTCCCATGCCGACGGCTGCCTTGACGGTAACAGCCCTGCAAGCTCGGGCTTTGGTCAAGGGGAGCCTCTGCCTTGAGGACTGAGCCCCCAGCACAGGCCCCAATGCCCAGCCCTCCCGTGCGGTTACGCTTGGCAGATGAAGACCCCCTGCTCAAAGCAGGGAGATGTGGGGAGACTCACGGCGAGCGCAGAGCTTCTGCGCAATGACATTTTGATGAGTAAAATCGATCTGAGAGGCACTGACTTTACTCTCTGGATGTTTCCAAGGTAGAGCTCAGGACAAGAGAGAGTGACAGCCAACTGCCAAGCCAGGAAGTCCTTGGGGGACAGTCCCTGACACTTTGATGCACTCACAGGGCTCCTTGGAGTCAGGCCCACCCATGGCTGGACAAGAACGTAAGCCCAGTTTGCCAGATGCTGCCCAACTTCCCCCCTCAGCGTCCCAGCCTCCCAGGCTCTCTAACCCCAGCCCAGCATCTGAGCTCCCTGTATGTGCTGGGAAAGGGCAGGATAAAGAGGCACGTGGTCCATGCCCTCTAAGTGCTCACGGTTTAGGAGAGCATGGACAAGAAGGCAAAGGCCACAAGAGTAAGACTGAGTATTGGGTTAGCAAAGGACAGATTGATCAGCCTTGACTTGGGAGCTGGTGAAGAAGGTCAGAGGAAGGGGCACCTGGGGAGGGTTTTGAAGATGGCATAGGAGCCTGACAAGGTCATGCACGAGTGAAACAGTCACTGCCATCAGATCACTGATTCCAGGGTGAGCCGATACATCTGGGGCCCTCCCTCAGCCTGGCCGCATAGCTCCTTAAAGGCACCCCACCGGCCTCTGCCAGTTGACCCCAGTTGGGAGACTTTCTAGCCCCAAGGGGAAGAGGAAAGAGGCCTGGCAATGCGGGCCCAGGCTCTTTGGGGCAGGAAGGACCTGTGGAATGTGTCCCCTCCAGGACAGCGGCCTGTCCCTGTGCCCCATGCACAGGCATTTTTGTGGGTAGTGGAGGTAAAGAAGAGAATGGAGGGGCAGTCAAGGAGGGGATGGAAGACCCACACTGCTCAGCAGGAACGAAGAGCTGATTCTCTGACCAGCTCCTGCACACCCAGGAAGGGGACATTCCCCTCACCCTCCCAGGGGGACTGTTTGTTATTGAAACAACCTCCCTGGCCCCCAGGAGATGTCAGCGGCTGGCCAAGATCTTTCCCAAAGTGAAAGGTCTTTAAATATCAGCCCAGCATCCAGGGATCCGAAGCCCAAGTCCCTCTCTGCCCCCACCCACCTTCCGGCCCCCATCCCTTCCATCCTGTCCTCCCAGCCCTGTTTATTTTTAGTGGCGATAAACCCAGATCCTAATCTTGAGAGTTGATCTTTTTGAGTAAATTTAATTAACTACATTTTTAACTGTACTCTGCTCGGCCTTGGCAGGAGGGAGCCATTTGTCTTACAGATGACTGGGCCGATGGAAAGAAGGGAAAGAAGAGGCTGCCATGGCCTGCAGCCCACCCTCAATCTCCCCGACTTGTGGGCGCCGCTGGCTAGACTGGGGACCTGGAGGGTGAGGATGGGAGAGAGGAAGGAGGGCAAGTCTAAGCCTGCCTTTGGCCAAGGGATGGTTGAAGCGTAGTTCCAGGACAGGTGTGTGTGTGCACGTGTGCCCGTGTGAGTATGCACATGCCAGCGTGCCTTTGGCAGGGGCTAACCTCGTGGTGCCACCGTTGGCGGTTTTCACGGCCTCCCACCAGAGTGATAAATGGGAAAGGAGCAAAGCAGTCCGCTTTTCCTGCCTGTGTTTTCCTCTTGTTTTATTAAACGCTGATTATTAATATTAGAAGTGGAACACTGCCACAAGCAGCCATTCACACTTAATAAGGCTGTCATGGCTGCCCGGGGAGTTAATAGAAGCCAGGAAGCCATGCAAGAACCACTTAACAGCCCCCCTCACTAAGTGGGTCAGAGGCAGGAGGTGCCGCCCGCCCTGGCAAGGCCGCTCCCTTCTAGTCCAGGCTCAAGGGCTGGGGCTCCCCAGGGCCCCACTGGGACCGGGGTCAGGCCGGGGTGCACACAGCTGCCGGACTGCTGGCCAACTGCGAGCTAGGAGCTCGGGGCGAAGCCTCCCAGGCTGCAGCTGTGAAAACATAAGCTGAGCCTCGGGGCGGGGGGGCGGGGGGGGGTCTGTCCTCAAACAAATGGGGCCCCAGCCCAGGCCTCCCCACATTCCTGTGGATGGCAGTTTCAGGACAGGCAGCAGCACCTACCCGCTTTACCCTGGGCTCTGACAGGCCATAGGACGCGACCCTCAGCAAATGTAAGATTGCTGGGGAGAGAAGTTTGAAGTTTGGGAGCTGCCTGACACCGGGAGGAAGGGACACTTCTGAAGCCACTCCTGCTCGGTTCATTGCCTTCCCGCAGGAGGGCGGAGGTTGGACGGGGTGCGCACCCATGCATGCGATCGCCCCCAGACTCTGACTTTAAACTAAGGACACACCCCATGCCGTCTTTCTTTTTAAGGGGGCCTACTTTCCACATCGAATCACGTCTACTGTTCCTCCAGGACTGCCTTACGTTGCTTTTCTTTCTTTCCCTTTGTTTTATAGGCGGCAGAGGCCAGAACTACAGGCTGCGTTCTTCAGGGGGATCCTGTTGACAGACGCACACCCGTGCGCTTTCCGCTTGTGTAAAGAAAAACACCGAAAACTTTTTCCAACAGAGAGTGCTCAGATTTCAAGCGTGCTTCTTCATCAACTTAGTACCTACCAGTTTCCATTATTAGAGGATTCCACCCCCCACTGAGAATTCTTATTACGCACAATTCTAGTCCACGTGACTTTAATTCGGCGTATTTTCTACACACTAGAGAGAACCGCAGTTTGAGTATGCGTCACTAGTCCTTCTGAGATTATTTAATAGAAACGCATTGGGATATATATATAGTAAGATGACGTCTAATAACATGGGAAGATGCCCTGACATATCATTGTGTTGGGGTAAGTAAAAGATTACTAAACAAGACATAAAACAAAATCAGAACATTCGGGCTGAGTACCGTGCCCTGTCTGACAGACTGGACATGGGATATACTGATCGAATAGCAATTTGTTAAATATTTTGAACGTCACCTTGGAAAGTAGCTCTAAATCTCATTTTTCCTCTAACAGCAGGGGGCTGAGGGTACAGTGACTTTCTCTGTGACTCCAAAGTAACGTATATAAAACACCCTGTATATGGCAGGCACATAAGACGTGACCGTGAATATATTAAACACACATATATTCTACAAGAATTTAGGCTACAAACAACATGGCAGGATGGATGGTCTTCAGTGAAGTTTCTAGGCCTTTTCTCCCTTCCACCCAGGTCACCCAGGTCACGCAGGGCACATACTCTCGGCCACCCCTCCCTCCCGCAGGCTGCCTCTTCCCAGGTGGCCCCACCCACAGTGTGACCCCAATGTGACCCCAATGCACCAGTCGCTTAAAAAACAAAAATAAAAATAACCGAGGTTTTGGAACACTGAATTCGAATATGGGAAGAAAAAGAGTAAAAGAACGTAAACATCGTAACAGTTAGTACCTCTGAATGGTGGCACAAGCCGTTTTTAGTTTCCTGTGTTTGCCTTCTTCACTAATCTCCAGGGGCAAGTCTGCCAGTCTCTACAAGAATAGACAAAACACTTTGTTTTAAAAAAATACAAGAGGCAATATTTTGATAATTTGCACATGGGCCCAAGCACAGAAAATCTCTCTTCCTAAAGCTTCAAAAAATGGTTTCCGAAAGATCACAAGCACCCTCATTAAATTTGCAAAAAAGTCTCGAAAAGTTTCTAGGCAACAAAGGGGAGCAAAGACAAACTGTCTTCTATTCCTTGTTCACGCCGAGGACTGTTCCTGACTGTCTCCCAGAGCTCTTGACCTTACTGCTTTATCTTCAAGGAATGAAAACTATTGGTGTCCTCTTAACGGTCCGCTCATGATGATAGGCCTGAAGCATTATTTTCTTGAAAGGGCCTTAAAGTTTTTAAACATAAATCACCCAACCAGAGATTCTCCTTACACAAGATTTTGTTGTCAATGTGGCATTTCCGACCACGGAGGCTGTGCTGTTCAAAGTCTTATTTCTTTGCACCGGGCCTTGTTGATGCTCAGAAATTTTTGTGGGAATACTGGAGGTAAAACAAAATCCAATGAAATCCATGTCACTTACAAATCATAAATAAATTTCAGATTCCACTGCAATGAGCAAAACTATAAAAATTCTAGGAAAAAAGTACAGGTGGTTATTTCTGTGATTTTGAAAGTAGCCTTTTTGTCGGAGGCGAAAGCCAAAGAGCAGACCGATGTAGGACCAAGTCAAAACGGCGCCGGCAGCGATTATCACCACAGATAAAACCGAGCGGCCAACGGCTGACGGGGACCAACATTTTTGGCAACAAGTATGGCTGTATTGGTTTGGAAGAGCACGTAATACACTAAGCTGGCCGATCTCTCTTAGGAGATGCTTGAAAAAAGAAGGCAGGCAAAGCTGTTAGCACAGAGACTGATTCTGATCATCAGCTGTGTGATCTCGGACAAGTTTCTTCACCTCCCCTGCACCTCGACTGCCTTATGGGGAGAAGGGAATTGTAGTAACTCTTAGGGGTGCGGGGTTTTGTGAAGACCCACAAAGGAGACACGTACAAAGTACCTGGCTAACATACAATAAGCATCCTGTGTTAGCAACTGTCCTTATTACTGATAAATGACATGTGAGGTCACAGAGTGACATCATCACAGCCTTTGAAGTCGAACACGGCTTGGCTCTTCTCCAAGTCCCAGGAGAGCCTGGAAGGCACTGTGTCCTCCTTGTCCAGCTTCCCTCTCTCTCCTCTGCCAGGTTCACTGCTTAGAGCTTTGCTTGGATCGCACGACAACCCATTCTCACTCTGCAAACGTGAGCCCACAACCAGCCCTCGGCGGTGTGGCATCCACATCACCCTATTTGATAAACCCAAGTATAAGTAGCTAAGACATTGAGTCCACATTAGTCCCTCCTTGCCTCCTTTATTCCCCCTCACTTTATTTAATGTTGATCGGCTGGGTAACCACCTGTCCTCTAGTTGAAACAGCAGAATGCCCCTCGGCGTGGGCATGACGACCCTGAGGCCAGTATGACTTACGATGCTCACCAAGGCTGTGGTGAAAAATTAAGTGCGTGCCCATTGACCCTGCTCAGGCATCACCAGCATCTTTCTACTCAAAGCCTGACCTCGCACCCCAAGAGGGCTCTGAGGGCCTCCAGCCCCGTCCTGGGAGAAGCCCTGGTCCCCGTGGCCATTGCGACACACTCCCTCACTGACCCTGACCGGTCCCTTGAGTGGGACCATGCTCCCCTAATGACATGACTCTGCCTCCAGCTCCACTGCACCTGACCACCAGGTGTCCCTCCTCCGTCGCCACAGCGGTCCCCTGAGCCAGCGACCTGTCCAGCCTGCCCTGGCACCCAGAGGAAAAACGGACGAAGGCTAGACTCAAGCCAGAGCCTCCGGCCGGACTCCCCCGCACACGTCAGACTGCGTCCAATACCCAGCCCAACTCTTGCTTGGCACTAGGTAGAGATGTTGATCATTTGATTTAATTTATTTCGATCTAGTCTATGATGCCTTATTTAGACACACCTATGCCAACTATCACCTTACTATATATACGTATATAAGTGCATATGTGTATGTGTATGTATGTGTGCGTGCATGTGCACGTGCGTGTGCATGTGCGTGCATGCCCTTGAACCTGTGCTTGAGCTTCCAGTTTCATTTTTCCCAAACTTGGAGATACTATAACGTAGGATCCCAAGTGTGTGTATCGGAAGTAGCTGATTAGAAATGTCTGTTCTTAAAGAAATCCCCAGCAAAACACTTTCCCCTCTCTTTCCCATGTGGCCACTTTGGTTACTAGAACAAAGCTGAATTCCTTTCTGAAAGTAAAAGTTAATTTGAAAAAAAAAAAAGCCACAGCCTTTTGGTTTTCCCAGTGCTCTGTAATAAGCTGCCCTCCTTGCTGGGGACCGACATTTTATTAATTTTACCTCCCTGGCTTTCCTGGTACACACGTCTCGTCTCCCCACGTGTAGGGAAATAACTTTCCCTGGCTCCCTCTACCTTGAAGGCTAGAACCAGCGTTTTAGAAGCCGGTGTCTGGTAACCAGTGGGGTGCTATCCACAGTAGGACTGCGCTAAGAAGGCTGGGGAAGAACAACGGAAGGTCATAGAAAACGTTGGTCCGTCAGCATAACTAAGTCCCAGGAAGACACACCTTGTGCGTAGAACAGGCGACAGAGACCCTTTCTAATTGTGAAAGGCCCAGTTCTAGTTAATTCTGCCTTTTCTGTGCCAGACATGGCCCCGAGGCTAGAAAGCACAATAGAAAAATAAGTAAGGCACCAGTTTTGCACAGCAGTCAGGACGGGAGGTGAGTTAAAACTTATCAAAAGGACTTGGCCATCACACTAGTCATTGCTTTATTGAACAGTGGGGACCAGAAAACCACTGAGCAGGGCAGTGAAGGGTGACTAGGAGTTTGCAGCCTGGCCGTGGTCAGGAGAGACAGCCCAAACACCCAGCAGCGCCCTGCGGCCAGCTCGCCAATCACACGCTGAGAGCAGGGTCTATAACGAAAGGGACATGCGAGGTCGGAAAGCACAACGTTCACTACGGAGCCTAGGTTCGACCCATGCACCCTGCATGCTGCCACACTGAAGCACCAACAAGCTCCCTACCAGGTCTGGCTTTTTCATATATATATATGAAAATACTCAAAAAAAATATATTTTTATATATATTGTGTGTGTGTATTTCTTCTGCCTAAAATGGGCTCCTGCTGTTCATCTTGACAACGTTTTAGTCATCTTTCAAGACTTAATTCTAGCCTCTTCTTCTTGAAAAGGGGTTTCTGAAAGACCCGCTCCCAGCCGCCACCTCACACTATGCTGCGGCAACAGAAAAGAGGCTCAGCTCTATAGTTCAGGAGCAATTAATGAAACTATTACAGGGTAAAATATAGCCAGGATTGAAATCCAATTATAGCCCAGCAAACAGCGGAGAATCAATTTAAAAGCTCTTAGACTTTATTAGAGTTCTGTAAGTGGCCATATGCAATGTAAAAATGTGAAAAAATCAGATTTCCTATATGCCAACAATAATCATGGAAAAGATATAATGGAAAATTACATTCGCAGCAGTAAGCAGAAAACATCCACTACCTACCAAAAAAAGAAAGAGCCTAAAAAGATATGCAAGGACTTCATAGAAAAAGAAACTATAAAATTGTAAATAAAAATTTGAGTAGAAAATGTTTTTCGATGGGAAAACAGAATTTCTCATATGCAAACATTTCATAAAAGGAATAAGATGAATAAAATCTCAATCGAAATTTCATTTAGTTATTTTGAGTATTTGATTCAAAGTGATTTTAAGTTCTTCTAGATAAAACTGGAAAGAAATACCTATATTTGAGGGGGTGAGTAATGAGGCATTCACGAGCTCCGACAAACGGTAAAATACCTTAGAAAGCGGAGGGAAGGTCACTGCCATGTCACCGGCCACACAACCAAGAGACAGCCCCCCATGAAACAAAGTCTGCAGCCCAGAAATGTGGGGAGTCGCCGATTGGTAATAGTGGCACCGCCAGCCACTGGGGAAAGTTTCATTATCTATAAAAAACGTGGGGAAATTGTCAAGCCATATGAAAAAACAAAATTTCAGTGTATATATATATATATATATATATATATATATATATATACACACTGAACATATATACACATCAAAATAAAGTCCAGATATACTAAAGAATTCAATGTAAAGAGAATTAGAGGAAAACATAGATAATACCTCAAAGCTCTCTGAGAAAAACATCTTCTAAACAAAAACAGCAAGAGGCAAAGAGAAAAATGTAAATCTCTAGGCATCAAAAAGAGTAATAGACAAATAAAAACAAGTAAAACACTGGAGCGCTATTTATAAAAATTTGACTAGGAAAAAGACGAATGAGATAGTAATTCTTAAAAACCAGTAAGAAATGATTACAGATAAAAATGTAAAAGGTAAAAAAAGATAAGCAAATGAAACAAAAATAAACCTTGTAAGAGGAGACATATAAAAGACTAATAAGATATTTTAAATGCCTAAACCTCACTAGTAATAAAGTAATGTTTTGAACGCCATCTCAGCCTATCAAACCCACACATATCTGCTAGGTGATCGTGTTTTAACTCGAAGGCACTAAGACGGATGTGTTGATAGACAGCTGCTGGGGGTAGGAGAGGATCTAACCTTTATGGAAAGCAATTTCAAATATGCACAGGAACATTACAAATATAACAAAATTGTAGTTTTAAGGTCGTGAAGAAAAGGCATTTTGCTGTTTTGCCTTTCAAAAATAACCACCAAACTACAATAAGAAAATGAACAGCAGGGAAAAATCTCCCTTTTCCACAAAACGAGGAAACATTTTCAAAGGTGAACGCCAGACATGGAATCAGAATGCAGGCGGGAAAAAAAGAGGAGCAGAGTGTAAGGAGTTCCATGGGAAGCCAAGGCTCAGATTTCACGTGGCTTTCCGCTCCATCACCTTTGATG
This sequence comes from Macrotus californicus, assembly GCA_007922815.1. Taxonomy (NCBI): domain Eukaryota; kingdom Metazoa; phylum Chordata; class Mammalia; order Chiroptera; family Phyllostomidae; genus Macrotus; species Macrotus californicus. The sequence continues at coordinate 25,782 of VMDR010001443.1, read as the reverse complement.
TGACCAGTCAAGCTTCCCGTTTGCCTCACAGTCACAAAACAACTACTCAGCACCAGCCATCACACCTGTGTCCCGAGCAGGAAGGAGACAAAGCCCAAATTTATCTACGTGCCAGCTGTGTCAGTTTCTGCTAAAGAGCTTCTCCCTTTCAATCATTTTCACGTAAAAGTCATCAACCACTCAACCAGGAAGAATGGCTCTTTAATTGGAATCACCCTCCCTCACTGCAGAGGGGTGCCCGTTGCTAAGCAAACGGGAGAATAGATTTAGGCTGGAAAACACAGTTTTTGCCTCAGGAGTCTTTAGGTAATACATAAAAATGAAGAATCAAAAATTGGCAACGCGTGCACTTTATTTAGAAAATTATGAAAGCAACCACCAGCACAAACACGAAAATGGAAAAGGTTTCATCTTGGGTAACGAAAACAACAGAAGAAAGGGAACCAGAGAGCTGACATTCTCTTTTTGTTACAGCCCTTTTAGCGCTGTTTGGCCTCCTATGCTCTGGGCACGCGCTGATTCATTAAAATAAAATACGATTTTAAAATTCAACTTTGAAGAGATCTTGGCGAAGGCAAAGTTGCTGAACCTCATCATTGACCAAATTAAAAGGTAAATTAAAAGAACAAGGAGATCACATGAGCTCATAAAATATTTAAATAATAGTAATAGCAAGCATTGGCTCAGGTGTGCAGAAGCAGGTCTCCAAAAACTGTTCGCAGGAGTGTAAATTGGTATGACATTCCTAGCGATAAGTACGGCAGTTTCTATTAAAATTTAAAATATGCATATCCTTCAACCCAGAAATTTCACTTCTACGTCCCTACCCTAGAAAAATACCTGTCATAGATGCAAAATGGCATGCACAAGAACTTTCCTTGCAGAATTATAACAGGACAAAGTGAAGAGCATGATAAATGTCCATTATAAGAAAATGATTTGATCAGCTACGTCTATATACCAGGGAACCGAGGCACTGGTTTTTAGAGGAGGCAACTCTTCTGTTTTGCCATGGACAAAAAGCAAGTTGTGGATTAGGAACAGTTAAAATAAAAAAAAGAACAAATTTCATCCTCATAAATCTGTCCAGTCTGGAAGGACAGTCTTTAAATGGAACATAGTGGTTTTCTCTATCGAGGGGACTCTGACTGGAGAAGAAAGGGAAGACATGGTAAAATAAGAAGCATGAGAGGTTCAATCAATAGATACAAGTTTAGTTTTAAAATACATTTAGGCACATATTACCGCCGTAAGAGCAACGTCAGAGATCTCCAAGCCCCAGCTGGAGAATCCTCCGCACCTGCAACGAGTAAGCTCCTCTGATGGGAGCCACACAGGAAATTCACTGAAACAGCCTGAGGTGGTAGTGAAAACAACCTATCTTTCCTTTATCTATTTTTGAAATGTTTGTTTTAATTGGATGATTAGCCAGTTATGTTAAGGACGCGATCACAGGCATAAATTATCCTTTGAAAGCACTACTTGGAGAGAAAAAAACAACCCACAACAAATGTAAACAAAGCCAAACATAAAAGACAATTCAAATCCAACTCTGCAATTATCTTCAGAACAAGATGCGTTCGGTCAAATGCAAGGGCAGCTAACCATTTCCTTAGCTGGATGCCACCTCCTTTCCAGCCCAGTTCCTACTTGACCCTACAAACGGCAGCTGTGGCAGCTGCATGAGTCGTCCTGGGGATGTGCACCCTGGTGCTCTAAGTCACAGCCTGCGTTTCACGCACGCGAGGGCATGGCTGCTCTGCTCCATTATAATTTGTCCATTATAAGTTCAGAGGATGCCTAACACCTGACCCGGGAGATGCCCCAAGTCCTCGCAAGCCAGAGAGGGCTGCCGTTGTTGGTGTGGAAACCTGCCCGGGTGGCCAGGGCGGGGGGTGGTGGATAAAACGAGCAGTCTTTTCCCTTCCACCCAGCACAAGGCTCCCAGTCAGCAGGGAGAGAACAGCGTTACCCAGGCCAAGTGCAAGAGCAGGGTGATTTCAGCAGGTCAGAATGCAACTACATGGAATTTCTCCCCTCTGAGCCCGCGGGGGAATAAAACACCCACTCAAACTAGGTCATGTCGAATATCTGAAATATCCTGGACAGGATCCAGGAGACAGTCTGGGACCCCGAATTTCGTTAAGATGATGAGCTTGACGTGTGGAATTCAAGAAGAGCAAGAGGCCTGCCGCACACCAGGATGGAGTTCGGCAGAGTCTGCGGATGAGAAGTCGCTGTTCTCTTTTTAAATGAAACGCTCATCCCTTGCAAATTGTCCCCAAGACATCACAAGAGGAAAAAAAAAAATCACCTCCTTTTTTCTACTGTCCTTGGCAACAAATTCAAGCGCTCAAAATTAATTCCGCAAATAACTGCACCTTCTCACAGGCTTCTCTGTGAACGGAGAAATACAAACTCGGACAAACAGCCAAGCAAACTCCCAGGTGAGCCATAGAGAGACTTTGAGGTCGTCTTCCTCATACACAAGGACAAGACCAGGCTGGGTGGGGACCCTCGTGGGGGTCTTCTCGAATGAACGTGTATGCACCACTTTTTAAAGCGAGAGCGGTCGTGTGTTATGTATGTAATCGCTACGGCGACACCGTAAAGTACGTGTGACAGGAGGGGAAACTCAGGCAGGAAGCAGAAACAAGATAGTGCACAAAGCTCAGATCTTAAGGACCCCGCTGGAGTCCCACTTACCGGGGTCAGGCGAGTGAGGGTACCCTCCGCAACTGGAGAAGCTGCCGCGGACAAGCCGGTGAAAAGCTGCAGGCCTGGAAAACGGCCCTTACACAGCAAGCGTCGAGCTGGCCTCCCTAAAAAACAAAAAGGCTCCGCCCTCTGCCGTGGCCCCGCCCCTTCTCGCCGCAGGGGACTTCTTTCCCGCCCCGGCCCGCTATCTTCAAACCCCATTCAGGTAACTCCCAGTCCATCCGGTGGTCCTCTCGCCACCAGTTGGGATTCAGCTCTTCCTCAGCTCTCCCATGGCTTCTTGTGGAGGTGGCCACCCTCTGCCTGGGGTTCGGGTGGGCTGTGAACATGTGTGCACCCCTCCCCCCTAAGGTGACGGGAAGAGCAAGGCCTTCCAGGTTTTTCCCATCCTCAGCAAAGTAAGCTCCATGGTTTGCACGTGCTGGGAGGTTAAATGTGGGCCATTCCGTGAACTGAAGGGCATTCAGCTGGAAGAAGGAAACTTAGGTAACAGCACAGCGGTGCATGCTCCATCACAGTTAAGCTACGGACGCACTCGGAGATAGTTTTCCCGCTGCTTATCACTGAATCCTCACAACTGTCTTGCAGCATAGTCCCACGGCAGTGTTTTGCTGTACAGATGAACACACAGAGCTTGAAGAGTCTGAGCCACAGGCTACTCAGCAAGGGAGTGACAGAGGCCAGATCCAAATCTGGGCGGTAATTAGACCCACTGCTGAGCCCTGCACTGGTGATTTGAATAATCAGGAGCAAGGCAAACCTTGGTGATGGAAGAGGCTAACATCAGATGTCTCTGGTGAAGAGCTGAGGAGGCAGGGAGAAGGGCATGGCCCGGGCCAAGGGGCCCCACCGCACCTGGAAATTAATAGAGGGTGTGTTCTGAGAGGCTCAAGTATTTCGGGGAGCTCCCTCCTATCTATGTATCCAAGATCTACGCCGAGCATCACCCTCTCTAGGACACCGGCTTTGGTGAGTCTGCATCCCTGCCTGTGTCTACAGCATGCCTCCGCACAGTGCTGTCACCGGCCGCCTGCAGGGGCCGCCTCAGGGAGGGCCAGCTGCAATTTCTGAAGTTTCTCTGTTAGACCAGTGATCCCCAACCTTTTTGGCACCAGGGACCAGTTTCAAGGTAGGCAATTTTTCCATGGACCCAGGGGTAGGGGGAGGGTGATGATTTCAGGATGATTCAAGCACGGTACATTCAAATTCATCTCCAGCTGGGCGGCCTGGTTCCTAACAGGCCTGGACGGGTGCCAGTGCACAGCCCGGAGGTTGGGGACCCCTGTTGTTAGACCGTTGCTTCTCTGTGTCACCACAAGGGTGACGATCCTTGAGGAACACGTTGTCTTTATTAGCCACGCCCTGCATCACAGGAAGATGCCTTCATGTGTCGGGCAGTCCCTGTTACTTAGCTGGAAAGCCTGGCTGAAGGCAAGGGGTTGAATGAGATTATTGATCAAGCGCCTTCCAGGCCTAAGAGTAGCAACCTCATCCTGCCCTTGGATTGTCACCCCAAAATAAAGGACGAATGATGAGTCAGGAGGGCATGGAGACACCCCGAAGGGAAGCTCTGCATCCCCAAGGCCTCCCTGGTGTTTGTGGTGGGTAGAAAGGGGTCCCGGGAGACAGAGGGGCTGAGGGTCTCAGGTATGTGGGCAGGGTCCCCGCCTGTCACGCACTTTAAAGAGCCATGGCCAGCTCTGGACTAGACCACAGCAAGGCCAAGCCACCAGGCCTAGACTTCCAAGGCACTAAAATCCTACCTTAAAAACATCTACTTTGGCCTTCGAGCAGCCTGACGCGGCCCTGGGAAGTCCCTGCCACGAAGGCAGCCACGTGCTGGAGAAGAGCTCTTTCCTCCTCACTTCCACATCGTCCGGTCGCGTGGGATTCTGCGTCCTGGGCGTTCTCACAGCGGGGCTGGGAGTCAGACGGCGAGCAGTGCACAAGTGGCCTGGGCCTTGGGGAACGAGACGCCCCGTTCCACTGCACTGGTGTTCGCTGAGCACATGCTGTGCCCACAGCACCTCGGAGAACAGCAGCCCATGCCTGCAGGGACATAAGGCGCGTTCCACCCCTCACCCAAAGGGCTCATACACTGGGGACTGTTGTCCCAGGCCTGCAAGGGGCCTCATTATGACCCTGTACTTTATGTGGCCATGAGGCAAAGGCCAGATGAAACCCATGATTCATGACCAGGGACAACTAAAGAACAAGTTTCTGCCCCTGAGGAGGGCCAGCTTCTTTCACAGGGATATAACCCCGGAAAAGGCTATTTGGGTTTCTCCCCACTCAGAGACATACAAGTCAGACATTTCTCAAAAGGGGGTATGAACGTGTATTCTAGGGCTTAAGGAGTGGGGATGAGGAAGACGTTGCCACCCCCGTCCAAACCCCAAGAGCGGTGTTACAACTGGGTTCCCAGCAGCAGGCTCTGACAGGGACATGCTTAGAGAAGTGAGGCACCTTGCCCAGCATCTGGCCTAGCAGCAGGAAAGGGCTAGCACGCAGCCTGGGGCTCCTGCGTTTCCTGGGTGTGACTCCCCGTTTAAGCCTGTGTGACGTGGCGTGGAAGCAGCGGGACCTTCAAAGCGGCAGTTCCCGCCAGGGCGATGTGGCCCCGGGGGACACGTGCCATCTGGAGATGTTTCTGGCCAACACGGCCTGGCGGTGGGGACAGGAGTGCATCTGGTGAATATGCTGATGAATGTCGTATGGCACACAGGACAGGCCCCCAGACACACCAGGAGTGACGAGGTGGGGAAGCCTGATCTCAACCCTTCCACAGCTCCGGTGAATTATCCTGAGTGGAATTGGAGCTGGTGCCCCCTGTCTCTCCCCTTCCACCCACCATGCTTTTGAAAGAAATTAAGGAAAATAAGTCTTGAAATCACATTACAGGAAACGTATTCTATGGAGTAAGGAAGATATAAAGGAAAGGAAATGGGGGGCAGTGGCTTAAAGTAACTGCTAAAGAATCCTAGTGTCTTTGGACTAAAAGGACACCCAAGGAAGGGCACATGTCTCGTCCTACCTTGCGCACTTACCTGAAGAGGCTGTAACTGGGAAGTTTAGTGACGTTCCATGGGGAGGGACGGGACATCAGCGTGACACGGAGCAGGAGGCAGGTCCCTGCTCTCCTCGGGCCCTGCCTCAGATGACCCGCGTGTGTATGTCCTTCTGCAGGCACCCGTCTCAGTCCCGGTTCAGCTCAGGGGCCTCCTGGGACAGCGTCCAAGCTGCTTCACCCCCAGCAAACCTGGGGCCCGGCTCTCAAGGTGACACTGGACCCTCCCTCTGACCCGGGCACACGTGCGGACTGGACCACATTTCCACCTGCCTTTGCATTCACCGCCCTTCCCTGCTAAATAACGAGTCCAGATGAAGCGAGGGCACTGGTGTTTTATACTTTATTTGAGAAGAGACCCTACATAAACTAAGTCAGGAGGATACAGGTCCACACACAATTTCATCAGTCAGTAAATGGAGTCGTTAACATAACACTGAAGATATGATGCCATGACGCAGACAGACATATGGCCAAGGAGTATTTACAACTCTCACGTATGCTATATTTATACTGAGATGGATATATACATATATACATGTACATGTGCATATACATACATATGTCCATACATACACACACATATATACATATATATGTATAAAATGTTTTTAAACAAAAACCGAGAAAAGAGTTTGCCTTCTATGTGAAAGTGAAGAATGGCTGGTTTCCACGAGTGTCGTGGTGTGAAGTCTCCGCCCCAGAATGAATTCCGACACCGAGAGGACCCGATGAGGACGCACGTTTGCCTTGGGACAGGGAGCGCAGGGGTGGACAATGGGGCGATGGGGCGGGGCCGAGAGTGACGGGCATGCACGCTGGGAGAAATGACCTTTGGTGACACCATTAAATCATCCTTTTGTATTAAACATAAGTTATTCGTACAATTTAAAAAAATAATTTTCTGTTTTCTTTTGAGGTTGGGGAGGAAGGGAGGGTGTGGTGGGGAGCGGAGAAGGGAGAGCACTCTGCCTTTCCACACACCCCGTGACACCAGCCGACAACACGCCCCCACCCCGGGGCCCTCTGACCAAGTTAGGACCCATTTTCTTTTTGCATAAAGAACAGCTTTACAGAAGAGTTTTACTTTGACCATGAGCCTCTTCTCCAAAGGCAAATACAGTCTTCATTTTAAGTAAATTGATTCTCCAAGCCTTGCCAGGATGCAAATAAACTTAGCATAGCCAATGGATTGATTTATTTGTCATTAAAAAAAAAAATGGAAAAGTCAGTACCTCAAAAGCAGGGGCACTATTAGTAAGTCCCAAGTTCACTAACAACTGCAGTCACCCATTTTAAGTTAACAACTTTGGGCTCCAAATGCTAGGAAGCAAGCACGACCCACCCTTCCCAGGAGCCTGGGGGGAAGACAAACAAGCATCCTGGAGGGACATTTCCAAGTCAGGAGACAGAACGGAGCAGTCGAGATGAAAACATTTGCAGTTGGGCAGCCTCAGCTCGGCTCGGCCGAGGTCTCCACTGACGACCACTCGGCAACGCCGTCTCTATCTACTGTAAAATTTGTCCCACGCCACGCCACGCCACGCCACGCGGCTTTGGGTTCTTCCCCTGAACTCTACAAGATAACCGTGGCGTCAGAACAAGTGTGTGTGCGCACCCCAGGCCCTCGTGCCCCGCACACCATTGCTCTGTGGTTGCCACAGTTCAAGGTCAGATGGCCGACACATGTACACGAACGTGGGGAAACACACACAAACACGCGGGGATCAGACAAGATAGAATCAGTGTACATATACTTAGTACGGAAAGCTTAGGGATGGGGGTGGAAATCAGTGACGAAAGCACCTAAACCTCATTTGCAAAATTCTCCTCTGAGAACGCGTCGTCGTCCCCCGGAGCGCTGAAGTAGGTACCCGCTGATTTACCAGATCCTCCGTTTGCTGCACAACGTCAGCTCGAAGGTACAGGGACATGTGATGTCCAGTAGGAAACCAATCAGTGTACATCATTTACATGGCAATAAATCCTTCATTTCCCTTGAAATAAGATATGTGAAGTAGCACTTAGTTTAATACAAGTTTTGTTCTGCTGTAGACCTAGCCGTAAAAAGCCATTCATGCAAAAAATGACCTCCAGTCTTAGCTGGATGTTTAAAGGACACTTCTCCTGAAAGCAAGCCCCTTTCACATAGGGAAGGGGGAAAGAATCCCACTCGGGACGGCCAGCCCTGGCCGAGAGTGGAAAATACAAGACTTTGGTGTTTGCAGGGCATTTGCCTTAAGAACCCAGACGTGTCTCTGAGCTTACCCCTCTGAGGAGGCCGCAGGCTGGAAATGCCCTTGAAAACATTAGGAATTGTCCAGAAAAGGGACTGAGAACCTCTACCGGGTGCTCTTCTCTGGCCGGCCCCTTCCCGAGGCGGCCCCTCTGCTTCTGGAGACGCAGTCCCACCCCAGACCACCTCTTCCCGGCCAGTGGACCACTTCCTGCCCACCAGTCCCTCCCCAACTCGTCCTCTGGTGGGGGGAATGTTCTGTTAGTAAAAGCTCCAACAGCTGTTGTCCCTCATGTGCCTACTCACTCTAACCTAGGATTGTCCCTTCATTTCAATATAAAGGAAAGCTCCTCTGTTCTAGAGGATGCGAACAGAGAACTTTTTACCCTGCCCTCGTAAATAACCTAGGGAGGTTCGTGCTTTTTGTGTGTGGCGAGCGCTGGAGCAGGCTGCCCTCAAGAGGATGAGGAAACGAGGGAAGGAGGGCTTCTCCTCGGACTCACTCCAAGGTTAACAGTCGCAGTCCCATTGAACTTGGCCTCTGGATGCAGTCACCACCTTAAGAAGAATCCTTGTGGTCATCTCACACCACTAAATGTTTTGACTCACGATAAACAGCTCTGAAGGGGGGGCAGAACGTGGAAGGCAGGGCACAGGGACCTGCTCGGAGCCCTGGCTGGTCCAGAGGCAGTGGGAGTGGGACTCACCTGCCGCCTGTGAAACAGGGCAGCGTTTAAGGTGAAGCTTGCAGTGATGGCCTTGCCTTCCAGCATGGGGCCACCTGACCTGAGAGAAGACAAGGCTGCCTCTGAGATGACACCTGTGCTGCATGATGACTGGGCAGTCACAAGCAAAGGAACAACATGTGCTTCTGCGACACCCATTTTCCCAGTTCGCCGTAAGGAGCCGTGCGCACTGTGACTAGGACTGTTAAGGCAGAGTCAGCTGCTGGGCAGCGCGTGGGGCTGCGGCGTCCAGACCAGGGCCCCGACCTGAGTCTCCAAGGTGCCCCAGAGCAGCATCACGGGGCCTCCTCTGTCCCCACGGCCCGCAGCTTCTGCTCACGGCTGCGAGACAGAGCCTCCAAACGCACACCGAGTGAGGCGGAGACTTGTCCACTGTGGGGAATGTGCGTACATTTTAAAAGGAACGCGATTGCCGATAAGCAGCCCCCCACTTGGCAGTTTACAAGCCGATGGTACCTTGTGCAGACTGTTTTTGGGGTGGCCTGTGCCAAACTGTGCTCTCCAAAGATGCCCACGTGTCTTTCTCTCCACTCCTCAGAGCCAGGAGACCAGCGTGTTAGCCCACAAAACCCTATCCTTTCTGTTAGCAGGTCAGGAACGTGGCAGAAACAGCTCAGCCGCCAGGCTTTGAAATAGATACAAGATGTGAGCACTCGAACTTAATAAAGTCCCTGAGATGGAGGCGGCAGCGGATAGATGGGAAGTGAGGGAAAAGCGGGCTGTCCGTAAGCTAATCAGGATGGCAAGCCTGGCCTGAACGGCGGAGTGTCCGCTGTCCCTGGTGCTGAAAAGATACCCAGGAGTCACTCAGAAATGAGAGGCCAGAAACATACCAGCTCTCTCAGCAGGGGCTGGCTTTAGGTGACTGGCCTCCACTTGTGTTTGAAAAGCCTCTTTTTTGTGCCATTTTCAGTGGAAGCAGCCCTAAAGTGACCCCAGCTTTCCTGTGGGACAGAGTTCAGGCATCTCCCTATCACTGATGGGGCGGCTCTCCCAACCACCTCCCCACTCGGGCCCGAATGGCGTAGTCCCTCATGGGAGTCATGGACCGCAAGCCCTGAGGAAAGAACCCTCTGACTGATGGATTCAGCACCAGGGGCTGCCGACACCCAGTGCTGACACGGGGTTCTCTGGCTTGCTACGACTAAACGTTGCTGAAGGAAGTATTTGGGTCAAACTCCACCCCACACTGAAACAGGAGGCTCGAATTTGCCTCCACCTCTAAATTTATTGTCGCATTCTGAGAAACCAAGGAGAGTTTTTACTATGCTCAGGAGAGTTCGAATGCATGAACTGTGACTTCCTGCGTGCCCCCATCCAGCCAACACACACAAGAAATACTGGAAACCCCCCCCGTGCATCTCCCCCTAACTGGACCTGAAATGTGGCAAGAGAACAGGACTGTTTTCTTGCAAATTCCGAGAAAGGATTTTCTTGCCCAGACTTGCTTTCTTTCATTTTGTTTTGACAATGCCCTTGAGCTCGCCCCATGTCCCACACACGACCAAGAAGGGCCCTTGACTCTGTGGGTAACAGAAGATGAACATGGGCCATCCGGGGTGGCCTCCAACAGGCTTGGAGAAGACTTTGCTTTTAGGCAAGAACTATAATCAATCTTTCCCAGCCTTGAAAAAAAATATCCCAGTGGCCCCCAAGAAAGACTAAACTCTCAGAGAGAGGAAAGGGGGGAAAAGCATTAAAGTAAAGGGGGTTTTTTTGTTCCTGTTAACATAGCAGATCAAATATTCCATATCCACTGAGTTGTTTCTCAAACGATGAGTCTGAAATCCTTCAATAAAGCCACACAGTGAAAGGGCTTGTCAGGGCCGAGAAGGAGGTCGGCTCCTCAGAACTGTCGGAGTGAGTCACGGCATCGCACCCTGCAGCACCTGCCTTCCCCAATCTCACACCGTAAGTTAAAGTCCTAGTCAAAGCCCCATTTGGACTCTCATTTCAAAGGAATTGAGCTGCAGGTGGAAACTCACCTGGACACAGGTGTAAAACAGAGGTGTTCCTTTTCTGTACGAGACAAACAGAAATGGAGGCCAAGGTCAAAAGAGAAAAAGGGAAGCTGAGATAGTTTGAACTTGGGCAAAATATCTGCGAATTTCTCAGGATTTAATGCACTCGGCTTCACTCTGATTTCTCTCTGGAACAGTCACGACCCCCTTTAAAAAAACTGTGCACTGCACTTCGTCAGGTGCATCACACCTGATCGCTGCTTGGAGCTCTAAAGAGCAAAAGAAAATTACCTTCCAGAAATTTAAATTGCCAAGTAGTCACCCTTGCAAAGTACTTAAAATTGTGGCTGGTGTCCCAAACGCCACGCACTTTTAGGGGCTGTCCGTGACATCACAGTTGTGGCTTGGGCGCTCTGGCCTCAGGACTGATGGTCGGGGGCTCCATCTCAGTCAGGCACATTTCTCAGTGGGGAGATCCGCAGAGCCTCGGGGCAGCAGCGGATGGCACGGACCTCAGTGCAGGGGGGAGATGCTACCAGATGTTCAGGATTCCGGGCCCGAAAACAAAACCTCCCAGCACTCCCTTGCCAGGGCGAGCCTCTCTCTGCTTGGATTTTGTAAAGCTGTTCTCCATTCCTCAATGCTCACTGGCCAGTCCCGGAGGAAGAAGACAAGGGCAAACTCTAGATGCCGGACTCCAGGCAGATTTTCAGCAAAGTGCGTCTCCCGACAAGGCACCTCCCTGAAGCAGCGCACAGCTCAGCGCTGAGCAAGCCCGTCTGCCACACTCACTGCCCGGAGGGTGGGTGCTACTTCTGCGAGGGGCCCGTGGAGCCCACGGAGCCCGTGGACAGCTGTGATCTCATCGGGTGCTCGTACTAACCCTCTGTGGCAGACGACAGGTTTGCGAACAGTCCTCTTTTGTAGATGAAGAAACAAGAAATGGAGTTTTCAAGATCACTCAGCAAGGAACCGGAGCTCAGAGACCCTCTGTCTGCTACTCCCACTGCCTCCTCTCCACCTCAACTCTGTATCAGAGACGGCATTTAAAACGGACCCCCATCTTGCCTAAGAAAATGACGGTGAACAAACTTAGAAATCACATCGGAAATATTAGAAGAGACAAAGTAAAAAAAAATAAATAATTGAACCATCCCCAGAACTATGAGAAACGAAGTACTTATGAACGAGAGGGGCTGGGTTTCCACGGTCAATGTGGACGGCTGACCACAGTGCATCCCTGTGTCTCCTGGAGCCATGCGCAGGATGCAGGTAAAGTGTCTCTGAACAGGTGATGGTCTGTGGAACTGAGAGTCTGGTCTCCTAGCTCCTCCTATGCTTCCTTCCCCTTCCCTTTCCCTGAAAACGGAGCACGTCCTCAGGCTCATTCTGCCCCTGAGGTGCAAACCTTCCTGTGCCACCACCGTGAAGGTCCCGTCTGACTGAAGAAGACTCTCGTCCTCTGAGACTCGGACACCACCGCAAACCTCTGCCAGCGGTAGAGCCTCTCCGCTCAGCACATGCTTCGCTGGCATGCGGTGCCCTGTTCTGGAAGGACACAGCACATGCTAGCGGAAGTCTGGGGGGGAAAGCGAAGCAAAGCATGGTGTACTGTCTGTGAGCGTTATTTAACACTGTGGGGGTGTGGGGGGCAGAGGAACTTAAAGGAAGAGCTGTTCGGGGCAGGCTCGCCTTTCCTAACTTAGTCTGAAGGAAGGAACGACTTCAAAGGTGCAGATTGCAGCGTTTCCCACAGGCTCCCAGCCCCAGGGTCTCTCCTGCCAAAGCACCTGATGAGGGGCCAGACCTTTGCTCCAAGGAGCTGGAGACAGACTAGAGGATGGCTGCGAGAATGCGCAGATTTCTTCCCTGGAAACCTGGGTAGCCTCCCTGGCATGGTCGGCCGGTCGGTGCTCAGGCTCTGGCAGAGGGCGCGGGCCACTGGGGTTTCCCTGGGGCAGAGGGAAAAGCAGCCTTGAAGGGGTGGGGTCAGGGGCAGCGGATGAACGAGGAACGAAAGAGCTCAGAGTGTAGAGAGCCTTCCAAGGAGAGCAGCGGGAGAGGAACTGACTGCAAGATGAGCACGGGGCTGAATATTGAGAGTTGGGAGGTTCGCAAATTTGTTCCCGGTGAGGCCAGGAGAGGTTATAAAGGCAAAGATCTGAGCAGTGGATGAGCAATAGACCAGCTTGCCCTGTCACCAGAGCCAGAGAAGGGGCACAGCACACTAAAGCCAGTCCCACCTGGGCCCAGACACTTGGCAGGTGACTTGTTCTCAACCGCCCCCCAAGTAAACACCGCCAGTCCAGCGCTCACGTGTCACCCAGTGCTCCTATGTCCAGTACACCACCTCTCCCTGGTGAAGTCTAAGCCTTTCATTTCAAGTTCCAGTTCAACTGGAATGTTCGAGCTTCGTATCTAATGGTTTCAGCCTCAAGATGGGTCCCGTCATCTGCCTGAACCAGCTCACATTTGTACTTGTACTTAGGCGTTATTAAGCCCCAAATCACTGCTCCCCACCCCCTAGGAAAATTAAAGTTACATTTTACTTAATTCCATGTAGTGCTACCTCCCTCCCCTCCAGAAAATTAATTTAATAAAATCTGTATCAAGGTTAGGTTTGGTTTTGTGTTTCTCTAAGAAAACGAGTCCAGCCTTTACATGCGGAGGCTCTGAAAACTCAGGATTTAATCGTCCTTGCAAAAGCCCTGACTCTACACACGAGCCATAGTGCCCCAGGTCAAAGGCTGTGTGAGGATCGTTTTGTAAAAAGCAAGCCAACAGTGAGCTACAGATAACCGCGAGGAACCACAGGCCTGGTGCGCACTCATCGGTGCGCGCACACACACACACACACACACACACACACACACATACACACGGAGGTCACTGAGAACACAGGTACGGCACCCTGGCCTGTTGGAGTGTGGGGTGCATGGGCACGCACTTGTACACACGTGCCACAGTTCACACTGTGTCACCACGTGAGCCTGAGCGTGCAGAACGTCACACAACGCTGACAGCTGCTTTTACACAAAGGCCCGGTTCGCTCCTGCACGACTGTCACGCCGTGGGGCCCAGGCCTCTGCTGCCCCAGTCACCGAGCCCAGCGTCCTCGGCTGGGAGCTACCCCTGCTCCTAACGAAACACCGAAGAATACACAAAGAGATGCCTGTGACTCATATTAAAGAGGCAAAGTAGGAAAAACCATCTCACAGAGAATCAGACTCGGAAAAACCGCAGAGAAACATGTGCCCCAGACTTCGGGATAAAGCCGGCTTCCTGAAGCGCCCCCGATGGCGCAGGCGGCTCCACAGAGTCTGGAGGTGACTGCGTCTGAGCTGAAGGGCGTTGCTTGGGCTTTGATGTAATGAACGGCCGGGTTGTGGAAGGGTTGTGACTTTAGCTTTGAGGTTCCCTGGCCGCGGTGTCTCCGTGCGGCACCACATGGGTGAGACAGGCTTCTGGTGATTCTGGAGCTCACCACCCGCATAAGGGGAGAGCTGACGCGTTGGGGCTTGGGGGACTTGGGGGGCTTGCATCCTTTGTCGCAATGGGGAAGAAAGGAACTGAGGCTGCCTCTCTTGGAAGGGGCCTAGGAAACACCTGCAAAGACGCAGGGCAAGCCCTTTGGCCATCAGAATCCAACGCCCGCCCAGGGCCACAGCCATGACCTGTTGCATCTGAACCTGGAGATGCTGAAGGACCGGGAGCCCAGGGCTCACGGGCACACCATCTCACCCTGCGCAGCATCCAGCCGCAGTGCACAACTGTCTGTCGTCAGGAGAGTGGCTTCCAGCCCTGATGTGCAGTCCCCGCAGGGGAAAACCGATACCATGACGAGCATGTCACATCCACTGAGCAGAAAGCCTGGCTCAGCACCGTGGTCAGAGAGAGGCCAGCACTCCCCCTCCTGGAGTCGGAGGCCCTCCAGGGCTCTTCTGCTCCTGGAGGCTCAGAGTTCATGGACAGGGAGCACAGTGGGGAGGAGGGCAGGTGGGGGGAGCTGCGGAGAGGGGGGCCCCCAGGGGTTCCTGGTGGGATCTGCACAGACCCACCACATGCATCTCGATGAGCTCCGCAGCGAAGCTCCCTGCACAGAGGTTAATCTCGATGTCAGCGTGGCCTGATCGCACTGAAATTACCCCAGGGCAGGGCTCCTTCAGAAGTCTTAATATAACAGTCAATTCCCTCTGTCCGCAGGAAATGAAAGTTTTCTGCTTTGTGTGCCGAATCATTCAACGCCAATTTTCTCACTGTTTGAAGTCCACGCTGTTTGCGGTCCTGGGATTCACCTCGTATTAAGACTTTCTGAGTCTGAGGAGCCGGGTGTCAGTCCCATGGAAGCAGGAGGATGGGAGCCAAAAGCAAAAAATAAGTGGAAAGAAGAAAAATGAAGGGAAACCTCTCTCACAGAGATTTACTGCCCTGCTGCAGAAAGCAAGAACCAAGTCATCTGGACCAGGTTTCCTCCCTCACTGCGGGGTGGGCTCGGAGATAGATGTCAGGGAGCGGTTAAATGGGGACGGGACGTGAATACTTCACCAGGAAAAAACAAAACGCAGCGTTTAAGGAAGCTACTCACTCGAGTCTGTCTCAGCAGTGAACATATTTGTCTTGTTTTCCTTTCTTTCTTTCTTTATGACTCCCACACACTCTTCCTAAACGAAAGAATAACTACCAGAAAGAGGCTTGTGAATTCACGTTTCTCACGGGGCTTCAGGGAGGCTGCATCCAAGAGGATGTCGGCGAACACGCACCCGGCCTCTCAGTCCACCATCCAACCTTCGGGAAGGGCATCTGCCTCTGCCATTGTCTCCAGTGAGGAGAGGCCAACTTCTCTCCGAGGATGTCACATCAAAGAGCAAGACCTGAGTGCCAAGCACTTCCCAAGATGCCCAGCAGGGCTTTCATCATTTACGTGACCTTGAAACATCTAGTGGAAGCATCCGGCTCTGTTGGCCGTGAGTACCTCTTGCAAGCTGCGAGCCGGGGCCACTGCACTGCACCCAGAGCAGCATCTCCCTTGGTGATGAGAAAAAAATCAGCTCACCTTACTGTCCTGCCTGTGTAGGAGAGAAGACAGCCCAGCACTCCGGTGTAAGACACCATTCCCTACTACAGGTTTCAAAGCAGGCCATGTTTTAGGCATGGAACTCGGGTAAAGAGCAAGGGGAGCCTTAGTTTTCTTACTTTGACCAAGAATTCTAAATACTCTGCAAGGCGCCCCGTCTGCACGCGTCTCCTTGGGAAACAGAGAGGTGTCTCTCTGGGCAGAGACAGCTCTTGCTGCAGAATGTGGACCCTGGGCGGGCATCAAGGGGACAAGACTTGAGAAGAAAACCCCGGGGGAAGCAGCCTCTGTCAGAGTCAGAGGCAGGCCCTTGGGGGGGGGCAGCTCATGATCACAGCGAAAGCCCCAATTCCCAATGCAGTGACACGCAGACGGTCACCACATCCTCTGCCCTCGCAAAGACACCTTTCAGAAGGAGCGAGGCTGCGAGTCATTCCTGAAGGACAAGACCT
Organism: Macrotus californicus; assembly: GCA_007922815.1. NCBI lineage: Eukaryota > Metazoa > Chordata > Mammalia > Chiroptera > Phyllostomidae > Macrotus > Macrotus californicus. Next base: position 9,528 of record VMDR010001443.1, on the reverse strand, counting down.
ACCGTGAGTGGTGTGCATCTTCCCGTGCGGCCCTCTTTCCAAGGGCTCCTTACAAAGCCGTTACAGGTGAAGATCTCTGGCGCTCTGACCCAGAGTTCACGTGCACAGTGGCCTGCACGAGAGGTGGGCAGGCTGGTCTCTACCTCTCAGAGCAGTGTATGCCCGTGTGCTGGCGTGGTGTGGAACAGGATGAGGAGCATGGTGGCCTGGTGACCGTGAGCCACGGGGTCTGCTGGAAGCGTGTCTTGAAGAGCGTGAGACTGGGGTCCCTGGCTTATCTGCCTGGCGCGCCCCCCCCCAACACCCCTCAGACCTCACCATCACTGAGCCTCCCTCACTTGTCTTCCGCAATCCACTCTTGCCATGGGTAACTTTTCCTCCACTATCTCCTCCTTACCTAGCTCCCACTTTCTTATTTCTAGCAAGCTTTTTTTCTAACAGGTTAAAAAAAAAAAGTGGCACCAGAACATGGATTTTTTTTTAACTGAAGAGAACTCTAACAATAATTAGCACAACCTCTTACACGTCTCCCCTGAAAAATATGACCATCTGAGGGCTCGGCTGACATGGCCAGGGTCACCTGGGTCGCTAAGAGGGCAGCCAGGAGCCCCGACGTCTGCCCACTGCCACACCCCACCTGACTTTCCGTGGGCCCTGTGCTCTCTGCGCATGACTGACGCACTTCTGCTTCTGGGTCGAGTCTCACACAGCCCCAGAAGTTGTCTGTCAGCTCCCCTGTTGGTGATGGTTTCTGTAGTGTTTAGCACCAAAAAGATTTGCACTAGTGTAGTCTGCAAAGGAAGCATCGCCAGAGAACGGCAACATTCAACCTGATCCCGGAAGGACCGAGGGGAAGCCCCTCTCCAGTCGAGGGGTGATTTGTGCATGATCTCTGCTGAGTGGGGGAAGCGTCAGGTCCTTGGTCCATTAACTACAGAGGACGTAGTGACGCTCTAAATCCAAGGTCAGGGACGGAATTAGAGGACAGCATGTGGTTCAAGTCCGAAGTGAAGAGCTGGGATGGCCCTTGGCCACGGCACCCTGCTCCTGGCTGGGCATTCAACAGCAGGTCATTCAGGCTTAGCCCAGGAGGGGACCGAGGAGGGACAGACACTGCAGCCGGGACACCAGCCTGGGTGACCTGGAGCATCCGGCGACAGGCAGAAGGGGTCTCTCATCAGGCTACTCTCGGAGCACTCCGGCACAACCTTTACGATGTGCCTGCTGGGACGGAGCGGACCGGTGTGGCTGCACTGGCCAAAGGGATGTCATTTCAAGACTCATTGAACCACATTCCGCACTTTAAAAATAAATAAATAAATAAGTGAACCGCCACCGCCGGGTGCTTTTTGGGTGTGAAGAAAGTCTGGGAGGGGGAAAGAGACCAAATACACCCTCTGGGCCTAAAGCAGCTTCAGACACTCGGGCCTCTGAATTCCGGCACGAAAGTGCAAAGGGAGAGGGGCGCGTCCTCTGGGAAACTGACCAGGTCTCTGAGCCCTCACAGGCAACTGCCTGCCCCCATGCCTGGCTGCGGAGGGCTGTCCTGAAGTTACAAGAGGTGCTGAGCAAAGCGACAGTGACAAAACACGCTTAGAATCCAAGAATTTCAGAGGTGTGAGGGGGCAAGAGAGGGAGGGAGATCGAGTCACGGTCAGTGAGCCTCGCGGGCCCCCTCTCCGCACGGGAGGAACACGGCATCCACGCCCTGTCCAGGGCCCCAGGGTGCCCCTTCCGTCTCTCAGCCCTCCTGTCCACCTCCTTCACTAGCCCCACTGCCCCTTCTGTGTTTGTACTTGCTGAGGTCGGTCAGGCAGCATGCCAAGCGGACTCTGCACGCAGAGTTCCTCCGGGGCAGTCAGAACGAGGTTCCCTCTCTCTACTCCCACCGCTTGCTGCCCTTTCCCTCCTGCCCGTAGGACAGGCGGCTGCTTACAATGGACACAACAAAGGCACAACTCCACGGTGACACGGAGGCCTGGGGGACTAGGACCAGGGCACCCGGCAGCCTCGGTCCCCTTCAGGGTGCCCCTTGCTCCCAAAGGAGCCGCCTTGTTCCCTTAGGCCGCCACGACCCCGGGCCCTGCGTCAGGCCCTAACACACTGCTCACCCCTAGTTGCCCAGCAGCCTCCAGCCCGTTGCTGGCTGCCTGCCCCTTCTTCCCAGCCCGTCAGTGACTGCGATGCTCTGGAAACACACAGCCTAGGAGACGGAAGCCACACAGGGTCCTCAGCTGACCCCCTGCAGGAACGCCCTTCCCCAGGTCACCCAGCTCACAACCTGACTGCACCGCTCAGCCCAACCAACAGCGGCCTGACGGCCTGCAGGGGAAAGAGGGATTACGGCCACGGGACAGCAAGGGCTCCTCTGAGGGAGCCCACCCAAAGAGCTCTCCTCAGGGCTGGGAACACAGCACCGAGGAGACCCGCACCGAGCTCCCGCACCCCTCCCTCTCCATGCCGCCCACCCCCGTCCAGCTGCGCAGCCTCCCTGATCCCTGAAACCCACCCGCACCCCACAGTCTGAGCACAGCTCTTTTCTGTTTGAATAAAAACATTTGTTGGTCTACAAAAGGAAGCAAAACCACAAACACAGAGTTCAGTCCTGAGCCCCACACAGGGAGGCCCATGCTGCAGGTGACCAGGATGTCCAGGATGACAGCAGCCCCTTCAGCTGACAGGGGAGGGTGCAGGTCAGAGGCACCCATGAGGCTCCGCTGGTCAAAGACCAGTCCCTTGGGTCTCTCTGTGCTTGGTGTGAAGTGGCGGGTGGGGCTGGTGGCCTGGGAGGGGCACGTCCTGGCCTCCCCAGCAGGAGGCTCTGTGGGGCCAGGCTGCTGGCTTCACGGGCACTTTGTCGTGCATGTGGCGTGTGGCGGGAGACCCCAAAATGCTGCACTCAGTCCTTGACAGCAGCAGCCAGGAGGGCAGAGGGAGCCGGCGCCAGACCAGACACCCCGCTCTCTTCCCCGGTCAGGGCTCAAGCTTATTAAGATGCCAGGCTGGCGGCACTGGCCATGAGTTGGACAACTCCCAGAGAAGCCTCGGTCCCTCCCCCACCCTACCCAGCCCCAAAAAGCGACTCCTCAGCCCCTGCACTTTCACAGCAGCTCGAAGGCAGATGCATCAATCCCTCCATGGACTGGAAACGTGAGCAGAATGCCAAGGGGCCGGCTGCAGGTGCCAGAGGCCTCTTCTGCTGCCTGACTCCCTGAAGCCAGCCTCCAGAGACCTGCCCCTCCCGCAGTGGCTTGCTGCGACTCAGGGGAGGCCAGCCAGTGGGGCTAGGACCTCGGGGAAGCAGAATGAGAAGCGGAGGACCCAGGCGGCATATCTTAACAGGACCTAGGAAGACGAAGTGTCCTGCCGTTGAGACCCTCTGTGCCCACAGGTGCAGACAACAGCGTGGATGTTCCCCGCCCCGCAACTGCCCAGAGGCCTGGATGCCGGAGGTGGGGCCAAGGAGCCCAGCCAATGGCAAAAAGACGGGGCTGCGCCTTGAGATGAGTCGAGGCTGCAGCTTGTTCTCTGTGGTTCTTGCAGTCCAGAGAGCCCAGGTTCTGAAGTCCTGAGAGCAGGCGACACATCCTTTTCGATGCCCCCAAGGAGCCGGGGCGTGGCTCACGTCCGAGGCGGATGCAGTCCCGTCGGCAGGATGTTGTGTTGCTGCTCTTTGTTCAGCGTTCACCTGCAGGCGCCACCGCTGACCCCTGAGAGCGCCAAGCCAGGACTGCACTTGCTGGAATGAGCAAATTTCAAACCGGTCGTGAAGTGGACGGATTCCTCCTGAGGAGGGGAGGCCTGGAGACAATGACCAGGGGGACATGAGGCGCCCGGCCCGGTGTTACTTCCTGGCTGAGCATGGCTACTGCCACCTGCCCATGCACCTGTGCCAGGCCCGAGGGTAGCACGCCTGCGCCGGTGATTCCCGGTGCGCTGCAGCTCCGCCCGTGCCACCGAGAGACTGTCCCTCCACATCACCACGGCCTTCTGCTCTGAAAAGCTAGAGCTGGCGAAGCATGGGCTGCAGCTTAAGTCAAAGGGAATCGTCCCCTGTGTTCACAATAGTTAGGAACCTCTGAGTTGTCGTGACAGTCTGGTGGTTTCCCCATCAGCAGCGTCTGTCTGCCTTAGAGAAGGTATCTCTCTGTAGATATAGATAGATAGTTAGATATATAAATATATATATATGCCAAATTGCCTTACAGCGGTTTTTTTCTTTCTTTTTTTTTCAGTGTTGTATGTGTAGCAGGCACTTGAGTTTATATGAAGATGTTCGCTTCAGTCAAGGGTGGAGGGAGGAGCAGTGAGCGGGAAGGGGCGTGTGAGGCAACAGAACGGATGCGTGACCCCCGGCCACCGCTAGCCAAGGATGTCCAGGTAGATGGGGGTAGCTTTCCCTAGCGCGTGCAGGATTTTGTAGATCTCCTTGATGTTCAGCCGCTGCTGCGGCTCCCTCTGCCAGCACCCAAGCATGACGTCGTACACCTCTTTGGGGCAGACTCGGGGCCGCTCCAAAACACGGCCTTGGGTGATGCACTCAATGACCTGAAAGAGCGAGGAGAATGAGGGCGTTACATCGGAGCTCGGCCCGGGCCCAGCAGAAGGCCCGCACGTCCCCGGCGAGATTCCATGCAGAGCCGGGTGCCCTCGGCACAGGCCGAGGGCAGGGCGGAAGGCAGCGCGGAGTTTCTCGTGTGTCCTGTGTGTGCGGGTCATGAGGACAGGGGCCGGCAATGGCTAGAGGTGTCCACCGCCGCCCGGGGCACTCGGGCCAGGCCTCCTGGCTTCCCGATACAGGCCTCCTCTGCCTCCACTCCTCCTCTAGTCCTGAAGCTCAGCCAGGGGACTGAGCGGCGCTCACTGTCCATCTGGAGTGGGACTGGCCTTGGGCTGTCACTCTCCATCTTATGAACCTGCCTGGCTGTGAAACCCCCTGGAAGAGGCTCCACACCAAGGGCCCCCACAGCCCTCTCCCCTTCGGTCCCACTTCCAGGCAAGCTCCCCTCAGGCACAGCCTCTGTGCGCGTCACCACGCGTGCCTCCACGCTTCGGCATCAGTCCTCGGCAAGCCCCTGCCTGCTCTCTGCACTGCGCCACGTGTGCCATCTCTCCTACCGTCCTTAACACAAGGACCAGCCCGTCACTCACCAGCGCCCCGCCGGGCGGCCAGTGCAGGACAGTTACCTCACAGGATCACAGCGTCCTCACTGGAAGAGGGGGATGCAGTGTCTGCTTGACCTCCTAGGAGTGTTGCAGGGACCACACGAGAGCAGGAAAGGGACTGCATGACCTGGCACACTGAAGGGAAAGCCGTGGAGAGGAGGGGAGCAAAGCATGCAAGGCCGGACGCACGCAGCCGCGATGTGCAGCCCAGCTTCAGTTCCTCAGCGGGACTTCTTTGCTGACACAGAGTGCGTGACTTGTCGAGGCTTCATCTTCCAGGTCTCAGTTAGTTTTAGCTTCTCTGACTGCTCCCTCCTCCACTGGACGACCCGGGCAAATCACTCACCCTGAGCTGCAGTCTCCTCATTTGAGGACAGGTGGCGATGACAAAATGCACAGAAGCGCCTCCAGCTGAGCACCTGAAAAGTGTGACTTTCCCTCTTTGCCTCCACTCAGTTACGCTTATTTGGGAGAGGGAACTGCCTTTTCTCTCCTGCTATTTCCCCACGCCGTCCCCAACAGCATCGTGTCTAGTGTGTGGCTGCATGTCACTCTGACCCTTGGCTGGCTTGTCAAACCATCACTGTCACCTTCCCGGTCATGCTCACCCAGAGTCTGCGATGGCTCCCTCGGCTCACTTCTCTGCCAGCCTGATGGGTGTCCAGCAGCTCACGTCCCCTATTCTTCTGAGACCCCCCGTGTCCACCCACCATCCCTTCCCCAGGAAAAGGCGCCCAGATCAAAGTGCGGCACTCAACGGAGTTCCCGCCCACGGGGCTGCCTGGGCTGTCCATCTCCATAGAGAACCCAGCTACCCGGGGCTGCCAGTGCTTGGCTGCTGCAGTGGGTGGGGAGGGAGAGGGGGCGGGGACAGGACCCTGCCCTCAAGGCTGACACCTCCCAGGCAGAGTCAGAAGTGACTGCAGACACTTCGTTATCCCCAGTGAGCCAGCCTGGGCATCCAGGCCCCCGGCTGCCTGTGACACCCCCGCCCAGACCCACCCTTCACTGGCCAACAGACCCTCCAGCTGTGCCCAGGGGGCATGTCTGGGCAGGTGTGTGCGGGGCACGCGCGTGTGGGTGCTCACCACCCAGCCCAGCCCCAGGGAGACTACAGCGTCCTTAAAGGCACCACAACAAATGGGCTCTGACACACGCTCTCATTGTTTTTAAAGGTCGTTAAACTTGTTTGGTCCCATTTTAGGAAATCTGATCAGGGCCCATTCAGCTTGTAAATGATGAGACAGCACAGAGCCAGAGAAGCGCCTTCTCTGCAGCCCTTGACATTCACTTAATTAGGCGGTCGGGGCACGGGGAAGCACAGACGAACACAGCTTCCAGGAAGAAAGATAAATTTCTTGATTATCCAGATATGATTCCAATATCAAAAGGCCCTCATGTCCATGTTTTTCCTGAAAGCGGAAGACCACGAACACAAATGCCATCTTGCACAGGTCCGCCGGGTCGGGAGACCAAGCTGCTCACCGTCCATGCACCGCACTGGTTCTGAGTCCACCCGAGTCCGGTCCAGGCCGGGACTGCCACCCGAGCCTCCTCCACGTCCCAGGAGCTCTCCCGTCTGAGACCCTGGGGACCCCCAGCAATGCCCCTCCCTTCCTTCGTCTTGAATCTCCACAGGTGTTTGTGTGAACAGCACCGAGTCACTATAGCTAGCGTGCTTAGAGAAATGCCTGGCACTAATATTAATTATTAAAATTTGATTCGTATTGTTACTATTAGTGTAAATTAAAATTATACATAGAGGGTTAATCACTATCACGTTTGCTATTATAACCCACTGTTATATTATAACCCGGGAGGCTTGCCCGGGAGTCCACAGGCATCTCTACCAATAAGGGGAACTTTGCCCTCCCGACTCTAGCCCTGCCCTTCCCCAGGCCTGGCATACCTAAGACCTCTGGGGACACGAAGTAGGAGGTGTCCCCACAAGATGGTACAACTGAAAAGCTCCAACTTGTTCTTTGTGATCAACATTTGCGATTTTTAAGTGTCGCAGGACAAACAGAACTGTGACCTGCATCTCAATTTAGACACGTGACTTTCCACTCTCTTGAAAATTATACCCAACCTTCTACAGTGTAACTTTTTTCCTGCTGAGAAGCTCTTCCCCCAACTCCTTCTCATGCCCACGTCTGCTTTGCTGGCTCCGGCCTCCTGCTTTATGCACTGGGTCTAAAACCCTGGCCTGAGATACCACTTATCAGCCTCCCCCCGACTCAAGGCCCCCGTCCGCCCCGCCCTGTACCTCTGTGTTGGAGAGCTGGAACCAGGGCTGCTTCCCATAAGTGAAGATCTCCCAGAGGATCACCCCGAAGCTCCACACGTCGCTCTCCGTGGTGAACTTCCGGTACATGATGCTTTCAGGGGGCATCCAGCGAATGGGGAGCATGGTGTGTCCTCCAACCTAACGGGGGTCAAGACAGAGGCACACGGAGAGTGACCGGAGGGCCAGAATCAGTGCCACCTCTCTGCTCCGCATACGCAGACACACTGTTGATGCATCTTACTCTAAGACAGACACCACTTCATGCAGCTTGCACCGGAGGCTGGTGGAGAGACCGAGCAAGAGAGGAGACCCACAGCAGTGCAGGCAGCTGAAGGAGCAATTAGGGAGCACACCTAGGAGGGGGTAAGCTCCTCGGCACCGAGTGTAAAGACAGATCACAAGACAATCTCAGGAGGAGAGAAGGTGTCAGGACCTGGCACTAAAGGAAATCTAACCCTGAGAAGATGTCCAGAGGGCGCTCAGCAGAGGCACTGCACAAGGCCACCGAGCATTGGGGCAGACCCCTGGGCCAGGTGGTTACGGCACAGCACGGTCCACGTGCACCTGGTCTGTGGAACCGCAACTTCGGCTTCTAGATGACGACCCTGATTTTCTCATGACTCAGATCTCAGTGTTTCAAGAGGACGGGACAGGGAGGTTGCGAAAGTATGAAGACCACATCCTGTTAAGAAATCAGGTGGGCCAAAAGAGAATGCACAGCAGCTCTTGGTAAGAGACTCAGAGGTCAGTAAGGAGAAACTCTTAAAGGAGCCACAGAGGGGTCTACAGATCTGAGAACCAAGGGCCAGAGGACGCGATTCAGGGTGCCTCTGCCTGAGAAAAAACATTGGGGGACCCTCACCACCCAGCAGGCTGGTGGTGTCGGCAGGAGGGAAGTAAAATTCCCAGCCTGTTTCGGAACTACGGGCCGAACTGCATCATTAGTAGTAGGCAGAGCCTCAGACGCTGCAGCTTTGGGTCCTGGCCGGGTGCTCAGCTGGTCGGAGTGATGCCCCCACATGCCAAGGTGGCGGGATCAGTCTCTGGCCAGGCACGTGTAGGAGGCAACCAGGGAACGCTCCGATGGGCGGAGGAACCAATGGGTGTTTCTCTCCGTCTCCGTCTCTCTGTCTCTCTAGCAATTGATTAAAAATAATGAACTTTCGGCTAACACGTGGAGTTTATTATTGGAAAACTGATCAGTGCTGACATAAAGAGCTCTCCACAAATTTCTGATAAACGATTACTCAGAAGATCCACTGCTATGGCAGACCAGTTGGAGGAGTAGTAACAAACGCTTAAGAAAGAATGACTTATTGGGCTGTTGGCAAGCTTATTACTAAAAAGGGAAGTCAGGTCTGCCTTATCCACTTGAAGTGTTATAGCGGGTCGGTGACAGGGGTTGGCACAGGCCGTTTCTGGCCTGGGATTTTATCATCAAGATTGCTCTGTACCAAGGTAAAGACAACCGATGATGTTTCTTTCAGAGAAGCAAAGACTTCGAAAGGTGACCACTCACAGCCTTGCCGAAAAGTGAAGGGACAGAAACTGAGGATGTGCTACAGGAAAACAGAAAACAGTTTAGAACACACAATGACTTTGAGTGTAACAAACAGTGCAAAGCGAGCAAGCCACCGAGTGCGTTTAAATTTAATAAAGGTCGCTAATTTGGTAGTAAAATGTGATACAATCACCAATAAAGGCTCCTATAAAATAGACATAAAGTAAATAATAGGACTAATAATGCGGATAGCATTACCACCGCCACTATTAGCAACACTTATTCGGAATGAAGCTTCGAGACGCTTCAACCATGAGCGCACAGAAAATTAGGTGGAGAAACAATCAAAAGCCTGACGCAGACTTTGTCTTCAGAGAGAAGGGAGCGGGAGCTCCCTACACTCATCAGTTGTTGATTGCCACAGCTTGAATTTAAATGGGCTTGCTAAAATTTTAAAGTGTTTTCTAGAAGAAGGGAAATAGAATATATAGCTTCTAAATCAATTTTAGGAAAATAGAACTAAAAACCTCTAACACCAAAATGAGTACAAAAAGGAGTGGGATCATGGGGAACA